>OZ010716.1:1171039-1189862 GCA_963932345.1 Ophion ventricosus | reverse complement strand
ACAATGCAAACTTCAAGCCAGATGTGAGTGTATTTTCGTGCAGTATAGTTGAGCCTTTTCACCTGTCACGCACCGCCGCCGTGGACGAGGGAGACCCCCCCCCCCCCCCCCCCCCCCCCCCCCCCCCCCCCCCCCGCCGCCACGTCTCTATTTACTTTTCCTTCCACCCCTGCGCTCCGGTCGAACCCCAAACGCACCTGCGTTTACTATTCTAACCTGTCCTTTCTTCTTCCTACCGACCGACCCGATTTCAACGTCCCCAGCTCATTTCTGCTTCGACATGCCGCGCGAACGAAATTTTTCGTTTTTTTTTTTCTTCTCTCTCTCTCAATTTTATATTTTTATCGCTCAGCAGGAAGAACTTCAACAATAACATTTCGCGTCGCGAATGGCCAAAATTTCGCGTGTATAAACATAAATTAAAAATACATGTACTAAAAAACGCGAAACGGCAAAGTTCAAATGACTTTTCGCCGGCGAGGGGCACGCGACTGCCCTCGGTGGCGCCCTCTCGCAGAAACAACAAAAGAAGAAGAAAAAAAAAAAAAAGAAACACAAAATAGCGCAATAATTTTACTCTCGATTTTTACGAGCACGCATTTAAATATTTTTTCCCGTCTTCTCGTTTCACAACGAGAAAAAAAAAAAAATAACTCGTCGGCTCGAGATTCCGCGAAGGTGAAACGGACTACGTGTGAGGGAGAGGGGGGGGGGGGGGCGAGAGGCTAACAAGCGGTACAGGTATGAGAAACGCACAGGAGTCATCCGTGTGTACGCGCGCGCTCGGCGAACTCGAGAGAGAGAGAGAGAGAGAGCGTCCGATAAACGGAGAACGCGGAAAGTTTTATAAAAATTTATGTAAATTCGTGAATACGTTTCGTTGAACGTGAAAAAAAAAAATCCACCGCGAATATTTAGTTGTCCGACTCAATTTTCATCTTTAGAAACGTCGAAAACAATTCGAAGGCCTCTCTCAATATTTTCGTATCGGTAGCTTTTTTTTTTATTGCAGCACCGCGGTTTCGCGAGACGTGAAAAAAAAAAAAAAAAAAAAAGCGCAACGACTCACCTGCGAGAACGTCGGGAACCCGCATGTTGTGATACTTCGACGTCGGACTCTCCGCGCGACTTGTATAGGAATAAAACTTCACGGAGGAAAAAAAAAAAGAACTTCTCCCCGCAGCGAAGAAGCCCGCCGCGCGTCTTCTTTCGCCGCTCTGTGTCGTTTCACTCGCTGATTTCGGCACAGTGTGAATGAACTTGTCACGAAAAAAAAAAGCAACACCCGCGCACCACGCGTTCGGAGAGAAGAAGAAAAAAAAAACTAAAAACCTGATCGGCACGTATTACAGTGAGCGATACATCGCGATACGAGAAGTAAAATCGCCGGCGCGTCGAATAAAAAAATTTTCTTTTTCTTCAGTTTGAGGCGAAAAAAATTGGCGAAAAAGGTGTCAGCGATAGTTTTTACCGTGTGAAGATTGGAGGAAAGGATTGTTTATGCGATTTTGCACGAGTTGAAAAAAAAACGCATCACTAACGAACGACGCGCACCGTAGCGAATGCGACGCGAGACTGCGGAGCCGTGTGGCGCGCTCGGCGAGCGCGGTGTTTCCCCCACCACCGGCAGCGAAACCAACGCCGTTACCCCCACTGCCGCCCTTCAAGCCAATGCGGCGGGACACGCTTTCTCTCTCTCTCTCTCTCTCTCTCACTCACTCACTCACTCACTCGCGGCTCCGGTTCGACGGATATCTCTTTTTCTCTACACTCATACGCATTGTACCTGTCTCTTTTGGACGTCTCTCCGCGAAGTCGAATGCACACCAATCCCTTTATTGTTCTATCCTTATTTATTTCCATTCTTCTTTCAAAGTTCCTATTATTTTCCGCCAGTCGCGTTGCCATCGACGACTATCTCTGTCTCTCTTTTTCTCTCTTTCTCTCTCTCTATGCGAAGAGCGCCGTTTACACGCCGAAGAATTTGCCAGCGTAACGAAACGATTCAAAATCTCTTCTTGCAACGTGAAATCCTCGTATATATTCAAGGAAATAAGAATCTGCGCTCGCAGTGGCCTGTGAGATCGTGTGCAGCGATTCGGCAATGATAACGAACCTCGGCTTCGTGTTTTTATTATTCAACACAGCGTGTACGCACATTTTCGTGCCTATTTGATTTTTTTTTGTCTTTTGCTGACATCGAGTCTCCACGTATGTCCGCGGTGGGCGTTTCACGCGCGATTACGCTTACAGCCAGCCTCGCGATGCACTCCCCCCCCCCCCCCTTGAATTTTCATTAGAAAAGTATGACTAAATGTGCCGGAAAAAATCATATCTCGCTGAAATATGTCTCGAGTTGACGCAGTGGTGAGGAATAAAATGGAAAAAAAATCACCTCTGCCGTGACAATGTCATCTTTCGAGAGACATTGCCGTGACCAGGATTCGAACCTGGGTTACTACGGCCACAACGTAGGGTCCTAACCACTAGACGATCACGGCTATCAGAGGACTTGAAAACATCTGCTTTATTTTCCCTACACTAGCTGCACTCCGCGAACGATTCTTCGTTGACCCATACTCATTGCGTATTTGACACGTTTGTGCAAAGAAATAAATCTTTTCACGAGTATTGGAACAATTAGCTTTGCATAATGAGCTGTACGAGTTAACGGTTTTTTTTTTAAATTTCCTTCGCTTCGATACGAACGACGCGGGCAGTGGCGACATCTTACGGTTGATGCAGGAACCTCGACGCGCGATTCGGTCGGTAACGTACCGCCTCCCTGGATTCTTTTTTTTATTCTTTTTTTTTAAATTCCTATTGCATTCCGTTATTAAAATTATTTATTTTAAATATATTTATTCATTCAAATCCAAGATCTATTTAATATCGTGTCATATATTTAATTTCAATATATTAAATATTTAAAAAGAATAACTTGAGAAAATAAAAAAATATACCGTCGAATTCGCCTGCACGGCTAGCCTCTCCTACGTCCACATCCGGTTTTCATTGACGCTCCGTTGCTTTTTGTTTTCGCATCAAGAGCCCATACGTGAACATTCCATGCTATCGCGTACGGTTTTGTTCGCAGAGTGAACAAATATGCATATTTATGTATATAGTTCGGACGAGTTGGAAGTTCTCGTATCAGCCGCGACGAGGTAGCGCATGAGTGCGATTGGTGCGGCAGTTGGGTCGAGCTAGCGAGGCAATCGGATTGGTGCGGCAGTCGGTCGCAGGACGGGTGGGGGAGCTTCGCGGCTTCTCCGGACGCGCGCGCTTATCTGTACCTCAGTGTGTTAGTCATCCTGTGTGCGACACACACGTGTGCGTGCGCGCAATCTTGACCGCTGGATTTTCCAACCTACAACGCTTGGTCCGCGGGCGCGGAAAGAGAGAGGGCTTTATTATTACGTGCATGCACTGCGGGGACATTCGTCTTTCCGTGTTGCGTTCGCTCGTTAAAAATGTCAGCGATCCGGTGATTCATTCCAATTCGTACGAGTCCTCGCGATCTCCGCGTCGCGCGCGACTCACGAAACGAAGTGCGTTTCTGTGCTTACAAAAATCCGCGATATTCGCGAAATTTTTGTTTCTTTTTTTCTTCTTCTAATTATCGGATCAACGGAGCGCACAGTGGTAAGTCGAAATTATTCGAGCGACAAGTGTAGATCGCGTCTCTGCGAGAAGAATGCGCTGTTTTTGGAGAAAGTATGAGTTTTTTGTCGGGGGATTTGCACTTGTCAGTTGTCGACAAGGTGTCTAGAGCTTCGTGAGGTTGGAGAAATTTTTGCGCCGGTGCGTCTCGGCGTCTGTCAAATCTCTCGCGATGTTTACGAAACTGCTTGACAAGGCTTATCAGTTTTTCTTTTTTTTTTTTCTTTCCCGTGCTCTCTTTGGCTGTCGATTGGCAAAATTTTACGTGTCTCTGCAAACGGAAATGACCGAAATTTCGTAACTTCTCGTGTAAGTCGGCGCGGTTTTATTTATATTTCAAGAATTGTGCAGGACGGAAAAAAATGATATATTTGGCGGAAGTGCGAGAGTTTGCGGAAGTGTAAATTGAAGATTAGAGGTTGGGTCAGAGATTGATAAAACGTAAACGAAGAAATTAACGATTGGACGTTCGGGGTGGATAATGGATGTGAAGTAAACATAAAAATTGAGGTTAAACGTAGATTGAGGTTAGAATTAGAAAATGAAGAACGAAGCCGGAAGTTCAAGATCAAAAGTAAACGACGAATGAACGTAGAAAATTTATTGAAAGTTATAGGTTAGGGATCGATGATTGAATGAATAAACGCAGAAATCGATCGAAGATTAGAGGTTAGAAATAGAAAACGTAGAATAAACGAAGCCGCGAAGTAACTGAAGTTTGGAGGTTAGGAATAAAGAACGTAGAATAAACAAAGCTGCGAAGTAATTGAAGTTTGGCGGTTAAGAATAGAGAAAGTAGAATAAACAAAGCTGCAAAGTAATTGAAGATTGGAGGTTAGGAATAGAAAACGTAGAATAAACGAAGCCTCGAAGTAATTGAAGTTTGGAGGTTAGGAATAGAGAAGATAGAATAAACGAAGCCGAAAAGTGATGTAAGATTAGAGGTTAGAAATAGTAAACCGTAGAATAAACGAATCTGCAACACAATCCAACATTGGAGGTTAGGAATAGAGAACGTGAAATAAACGAACGTCTAAAACGATGTAAAATTATAGGTTAGAAATAGAAACCGTACAATAAAGGTCCCCGTGAACTGATCTCAGAGGTTAGAAATAAACAGAAGTCGAAGAAGAACCAGCGAGAAGCGCCGCAGTCGGTTAGCCCACAGTATCAAACTTTTAAACTTTTAAGTATCCGACGGTTCTTTTTTACATTTTATTTTGTATATTTTCATTATAATAAAATATCTTTATTTATGATCCAGATCGTTAAATAAATTTAAAAATTGTCCAAGGCTTTTTTGTACGCTGCTGAAAGACATTAAAAGAATTTAGAAATATTTTCATTGCGTACCAACGACGCGAACTTCCTCTCATCTAGGCAAATGTCTCTAGACCCTAACCTAACTTTCCGTCGCAACCCTTCTCTGCGTCATTGCAAAGAAACAATTGCCGTCAGAAATGGAAGAGGCGTCGAGCAGCGGAGCGTCTCCCTCGCGCGACGATTCCCTGGAGCGCGAGATCGCCGAAGCGTGCGCCGTCGCGTCACTGGACGAGCGATGGACAGAAACGAGAATATCGTTGGGTTCGTTCAAGACGCCGCCTGCCAAGAAAGCCAAACGCGTGCGTTTCTTTCGCAACGGCGACAAATTTTACACCGGCGTTGTGATGGCCGTAACGCCGGAGCGTTATCGCAACTTCGACAGTCTCGCTTCGGATCTTACGAGAGCTCTAGTCTCGAGCGTTACGTTGCCAAACGGTGTGCGTTCCATCTACACGATGGACGGTAGAAAGGTTCAAGGCGTCGGTGATTTGGAGGACGGCAAGAGTTACGTAGTGTCGGGCCAAGGCGAAATGTTCAAGAGGGTTGAATATTCGGCGTCGAAAGTACGCAGGGGTAGCTCGCTGTCCGGTTTGCCGCAATTGCCCGCAGGTACGGGCAGACAGACAAGCGTCGTGCCAAATTGCGTACGCGCGAGAATCGTCACACTCGTGCGAAACGGCTCGAGGCCGAGAAAAATCATTCGTCTACTCTTGAACAAGAGAAATTCCGCCAGCGTCGAGCACGTCTTCGAAGCAATCACCGAGGCTGTCAAACTCGACTCGGGAGCCGTTAGAAGAGTCTACGCCATAACGGGCAAGCCGGTCATAGCGTTGGAACAATTTTTCGAAAACGACGAAATTTTCGTTGCTTACGGCAGTGAAAAATCAACACCCGAAGACTTCGATCTGGACGCCGAAGAGTCCAGGGCCGTTCAGAGCTTTCGCCGTGGACCGTGGATCTCCAAGAGACAGAGCGGACCTATGCCGGTAATGCCGAGGAAGTCCGGCAAGCGAACACTCGCAGCTCCGCAGGTCAGAACTCCCAGTCCTTCCACTCTCGTTCTGCCGCAACCACTGCGCTTCCAATACTCCGTCGGACATATCATCGGCGATGGAAACTTCGCCGTTGTGCGACACTGCATTCACAAGTGAGCGCTGTTACGATTTCTTTTGATTTTCTACTAGACGAATGTTGAATTTTTACTAGAAACTTTGAATTATTACTAGACATCTTTAAAAGCATCTTCAATGCTAAAAAAAAATCGTTGATCGCAAGCTTTCAAATGTGCGCTTCTATTTTCAGAGCGACCGGTGCCGAGTACGCGATGAAAATCGTCGACAAGTGCAAATGCCAGGGCAAGGAGACGATGCTCGCGAGTGAAGTTGCCATATTGCGGCAAGTCTGTCATCCAAATATTATCAGCCTTATCGGGGAACAAGAAACCGTCGATCAGCTATTCCTCGTCATGGAACTCGTCAAGGTAACATCCTTCGAATTTCCTGCTTCTGTCACAAAGAAATTCCGAAGATATGTTCCTTGAAGAGCGTGGAGGTGCACTACGAATGGATTTTTCATTGTCATAATTTATCGAATCGTTTGACAATTTTTCATAATATTCTTGACATTTCTACACGCTATTACGTGCTTTTTTTTTTTCAATTGTAAATTTTATCAATACGTATATGAAAAATAATCTATTTAAATTTGAATGGTAAAAGTTTGTCATTTTTTCCGAAACTTTTTAAAACTCTTCGCCAAGTTCTCATCTTCCGTTATCCTGTCAACTTTTCACCCCAACGAGTAACGTCGTCGATGTAATAATAATAATAATAATGGCACAGGGTGGCGATTTGTTCGACGCGATAGCAGCGGCGACCAAGTTTTCCGAGGCCGAGGCGAGCGTAATGATCAGCCACTTGACCTCGGCACTGGCTTATCTTCACTCGCATCAGATCGTACATCGGGACGTGAAGCCCGAAAATTTGTTGGTCGAACTCGAGGGCAGTCGTGTACGCTGTCTCAAACTCGGTGACTTTGGATTAGCTCAGGTCGTACGCGAGCCACTGTACACGGTATGCGGTACGCCCACCTACGTCGCGCCAGAAATTCTTGCGGAAAGTGGCTACGGGCTCAAGGTAATTACATTAAAAGAAAGAACAACAAAAAAAAAAAAAGAAAACGAAACGCGAAAGAGAGAGAGACGGGAGAGCATCGTTTAAGGATGTATCCGCACGTACGTTCGTGGCCAAAAACTTTTCAACTATTCGTATTTCGACATTCGACAAATCTTTGAGAATTTACGTCGTTGAAGTTTGCAGCGTTGAAATGCAAACAAGAATATATTTCTATTTTCTAGAAAATAGAAATAAAGATTTTGGATAATAATAAAAATAAAGAAATTGAAAAATTGAGAAGATTTTTCGTTTCGCTACAACGATTAATAATAATGTTAAAAAGTTACTGAAAATTGTTTGAACAAATGAATCTTCGACGAATCGTTTGATATGTTTCCGATTTTTTCTTTCCTTTTTGGAATTTTTCTTTTGGCTTTTTTTTTTTTTTCTTTAAGGCTTCATTTTTGGAGCCGTTCGTCCAATAACTTGAAAACTTCTCCATTGTGTAAACTTTCTGGAAAAAAAAATACAGAAAAATCACGATTATTCATACATTTTTTATAAGTTCGAAAAATATAAATAAAAAAAGGAAACATTCTTTGAAAAATCCGCAAGTATAGAGAAAAATCATCGTTCATTGCAGATGGGAAAAAAAATACTTTTCTTTTATACAGAAAATTGGCTCTTCCAAATTCTCTTCGATTTTGCGTTCCGGTTTGTTTGGGTTTGGCTATGGAAAATTCTTAAAAATTTTTTTTTGGGTTTGGCTCTCTGAAATTCTTCCTGACATTTTCTTTTATTCAGTTTAATAGGACGAAAAATAAAAATAAAAAAAGGAACTATTCTTTAAAAAAAATAAAAAAAAAACACTTTCCTTTTTTGAACAAACCTCGCTCTTCTTCCAAATTCTTTTCGATTTTTCGTTCGGTTTTATTTGAGGGTTTGTCTATTGAAAATTCTTTTAGATATTTCGTTTGGGTTTGGCTCTCCGAAATTCTTGATTTTTTATTCGGGTTTGTTTGGGTTTGAGACTCGAAAGATCTTCCCGATTTTTTTCTTTGGATTTGGCTCTTCAAAATTCTTTTCAATTTTTCGTCTGGGTTTGTTTCACGCTGGCGCTTAAAAAAAAATTCACTTCGCTGTTTTGTTTTAGTCAGGCGCTTTTTCAAAGTTCTTTGAATAAAAAAAAAAAAAAAACAAGAATATTGGGAAAAATCAACGAAGTCATTGGAAACAGAAGAAAAAAAACACTTTATCGATAATTCTTTCGGTTGTTCCGTTAAAATAAAACTTTTGACTGCGAATGTACTGCGCGATACATCCTTAATTGACGGTAACGAGATTGAGCGTTTCGTAACGAAGCGAGGCCGAGCCAACCGAGTCAAAGGTTCGCTCCAAGAAGAAAAAAAAAAAAATATATATATATATGTAAATAAAAAAAAAATGAAACAAACGAATGGTACGCGAACGCGCCATAAATCACGCGATCGAGAAAAACTCGCTGGTCGATGCACACTCGATATATATGGTAAAGACCGCTTCCAACATTCTCGCCAGTAAAATATATACAAGTAATATATATCGGATTTTTAAGGCTCTTAGGCACGTTTCAAGCGAACCAAAAAGGTCTTTCGAATATTTCGGAAAAAAATTGTTGAGTTGCCTGAGCTCATAAAAATAAGCAATAAAGCCAAACTTTAAGGCGGGATCCTGAATTAGCCGGTTCGAAAAATCGATATTTTGAGGAATTTTTTTCGGGTAAAAAAAAAAGCAAGTTTAGCGAAATTTTCAGATGATTTTATTACATGTCTGAACATAAGAAAACAATTTTTTTTAAAGAAAAATATCAACAGACAACCGATTTTTATGCACATTCGTGCCACTGCTGTTTCCATGCGGCGTGACAAATGGAGCTCGTAATTTTCATCTGAAACAAAAAAACCAAAAACCATTTTAATTGTGACATATTTTTCTTCTATATGAACTAAAAAAAAACGAATTTTTTTTTGAAATTTGAATGTTTTTTCGGGTTTGAAGTAGAAAATGTGCTTTTTGTGAAAAAAAAAATTATTTCAACTTGCTAAAAAAATTGTTAAGAATTTTTTTTTTCGACAATGTTTTTAGTTCAAATAGAAAAGAAAACGATACTGAAGCGAACAAGCTTTGGTTTGTTTCGATTGGACTTCTAGTTTTTTTGTAATCAGGTACGCCAAATTAGAAAAATCGTAAAAACGAAAACTCGAGAAAACGGGCTCCCGAGGGAAGGAAGCGCGCGCCCTAACTGCCCGAGCGCCCGTATACCTGCTCGACACTCCACTACGTTCAGTGCTGTATCTTTGGAAATATTTCGAATTGGGCTATAAAACTTTGTCTAGACATTCTTAGATACATCAGGAATAGATTTAAACAATAAAAAAAAAAAAATCAATTTTTCGGACCTTCTAATTCAGGATCCGGCCTTAATACGACGAGCGCACTACATCGAGACGTTTTATTTTATTTTTTTTCTCTCTCGACAGATCGACGTGTGGGCGGCAGGCGTGATACTCTACATCCTATTGTGCGGTTTTCCGCCGTTCGTATCGCTTGAGAACGACCAGGAGGAGCTGTTCGAGCGTATTTTGAGCGGCCAGTACGAGTTCACAGCCCCGTATTGGGATCCAGTCTCGGACACGGCGAAGCTTCTCATTCTTAACATGCTCCAGCCTCAGCCGGAGTTGCGCTTCAGCGCAGAGGACGTTCTCGATCATCCGTGGCTCGTGGTAACGTTTCTTCCGTCCCTTTTCTTTTTTTTTTTCTCTCATCTTCGTCTTTCGCGGTGTTGCACACGTTCGCGGGCCTGGAGCCTCCCGGCATTTTGTTGTTGTTGTTGTTGTTGTTGTTGTCTTCTGCTTTTGGATAATCGCGAAGATTTTTTGCTGTCCTTGATCACGCCGTCAAACGATCCAATTCACTTTGGCAAGCTTTCGTTTTTTTTTTTTTCGTCGCAAGCCTCGGTCACGCTTTACGCAAAACGCACGCGTCGGCTTTTTCTTTTTTTTTTTTTTCTGTAACGTAGCCCATTACATCTCGAGCTCACGCTTGTCGAATACTTGCACCGTTGGAACGCAAATTTCTTTTGTTCTTCCTGCATTTGTTTATTGGGAGTACAAATTAATTCGGTCCGTTTTTTTTTTGTGGTAAAAAATCCATTTATTTCAAAATAAAAGGTATGAATAGATCAATCAAGATATTGTCCATCGATGGCTACTACTTTTTTTTCCCACCTCTCAGGCATTTTTCGAATTCCATCACGAACAAAAAAAGTCTCGTCTTTTGAGGCGATCCAAGTTTTGAGCCAATTTTCGATTTCTGCGAACGAAGTGAAGCGGTGATCTGTTAAATTCTGCTGCATCCGTCGGAACAACCAGTAATCAGAAGCAATGTCCGGAGAATACGCGCGGGTGCGATAAAATATCCCATTTGAGCGTTTCCAAATATTTTGTTTACGACTTTTGCGACACGAGGCCCCGAGCGTTGTCATGCAGAAGAATAATTTTGTCACGTCTTTGCTCGTATTCCGGCCGTTTTTCTCTCGTAATGCACGGCTCAAACGAATCAATTGTAGTCTATACCGATCGCCCGTAATGGAATCTCGCCAGATTTGTAGCAGCTCATTGGCTCATTTGGCTGTCCAGGGCGAGGCTGAGTCTTCAACGCTGAAATCACCGTGTCTCAAAGCGTCGAAACCCTTCCCTACATGATTTATCAGTTGGTGCATCATCGCCATAAACTTCAACAAGCATTCGATGCGCTTCGGCTGCACTTTTCTTCCAATTAAAGCAGAAAAGTAAACACTTCCCGCAAATGCTGCTTAGTTAACACAAACATTTGACATATTAAACGCAGTAAAAAAAAAAAAAAACAAGGTTTTTAATGGAACTCAAAGCGATATAAACTGAATGTTATTGACAGATTTGTCTAATCTCTCTGAAAGCACCGAAATCAGTTGTCACTATGAAACATTCGTAAGAGCCATCTCTTGAAAACGGAACGAATTCATTTGTACTCCCAATATTTTTGCTACCGATTTTGAAAACACACTGTTTCGAGTAAAACGCGTTTTTAACCCTTTTATAAGGCATAGAGAATATTTTTACCACCAATTTATTTTTAAATTATTGGCGCCGATTGTGCGGTAGGAAAATTGGCGCCAATAATTTAAAAATAAATTGGTGGTAAAAGTATTCCCTGTGCCTTGAGAAAGGGTTAACCCTTTCTAAGGCATACACGGAGAGAATTAAATTTTTTAAATTACCGTGCAGTAACGGTAACCAGACGACAAGCCTGAAACTTCGCTTATTGTTACTGAGTAAACACACAGATTTTCACGAAAATAAAATCAAATTTCTTCTTTGGATAGAAAATTTTACCAGATTTTCTAGTAAATTTTCATGTGTAACAAAATGCGCAAAACTTAAATTTAAAAAATATATAATATCAGCGAAATTTTACTCTGCATTTTATTATTTTATGCCTTTCAAAAATGTCTATAAAAAAACGTATCGTCTTTATAACAGTTATTTTAAGATTTATTATAAAATTTAATGAGTGTTATAGGACAAATGTATTGTGCTCTCGGTAAAAATTATCGTGCGCGCTAACCCTTCTTCTGTAGTAAAATTTTAGCTACGTATTTGAAATTTTCTGTAACGTGAGTTAAAACTTGTCGCATACGAATTGCTTTTCTCACTTGTCACCGCATTGAAATATATCACGGTAATTTTTACCGTGAAATTCACGAAAAAAATTACTTTTTAATTCTCTCCGTGTAGGGAATAGACAAAAGAAGCTCGAAATTAAAAATAAAATGGTCATAAAAATATTCCCCTCCCTTTAAGGCAGTAGTCTGCTTTAGGAGCCGAAAAAAAAGCGTTTTTTCAACAATTTTTTTGAAAGGGAAGGAAATGATTGCGGTAAACGAAATTTTGAGACGATAGTATATTATATTCAAGCTTTAAAAAACAATTTTTATTATTACAAATTATTGAAATTTGCCAAAGTTGTAACGATTTTTCTGGGGCGCCTGGAGTGTGCACTCGTAAATCGGTGCCGGTGATGGAGGTCGTGCGATGCATCTGAAACAGTGGAACCAAATTTTTTTTTAGTTTTTATAAGTTCCTTTTCTATATGAATTAAAAAAATACCGAAGAAATGACGAAATTCCAAATTTTTTCGAAGTTTGAAAAAAAAATTCACTTTTTTGAAAAAAAAAAATTCACTTTAAATTGCAAAACAAGTAATTTAAATAGTACTTTTGTCCAACTTTTTTAGTTCAAATAGAAGATAATTCAATACTGAAGCTAGATCACTTTGGTTTTTTTCGATCGGACATATATTGTTTTTACTATCGCCGGCACCGTTTTCCAAAACTTGTGAAAATGAAAACTCGAGAAAACGGGCTGTAAAGTTCTGCCCGAGCATTCGCACCTGCTCGACGCTCGGCCACTAAAACTGATCTAGCTTCGAAAATATGTCGAATTGGCCTCTAAAATTTTGAACACATATTCTTGGATAGTTTTGGAATAGATTTAAGACAAAAACGAAAAATCGATTTTTTGAAGCCTGTAAAGCAGACTACTGCCTTAAGAAAGGGTTAAAGTTTTGAGTACACTTTACACTGAAATAACTGGTTTATTTTAAACTTACATGAAAATCGTCGATTCCTTGGCCATATGACGGATCCTTAGATGTTGACGCTTCCATTAGATTTTTTTTTGCTGTGTCACTCTCATTAATAGGCAAACTCATAGTGAAACAGATGACGAAGGGCCTACCTGCACCCAAACCCGTTAGTCGTTGCTCACCCGGTCAGTTACAAAAAGCTATAACTTCGTCATTACTGCGAATTTCCTTACGAAATTTTCCGGCTAAACACTCATAAGGCACATTCGAATGAGCACTTTTTTGAAAAATCCATTTTTTTTTACCTACCCAGTATGTAAGCCGAGCTTTCCGATTTCCCCCCCCCCCCCCAAAATACACGTAAAATTCCAAAAACCAATGAAAAAAAAAAAACAATCTTACCGTTCGCGGTGAACGAACACGATGCACATCCACCGACACACAAAAACAAAAACGTAGAGCGACGCTTGTAAAAAAACGCACCAAGCAAAAAAAAAAAAAAAGCGTAGCGGTTTCGTTCGTATCTGTAGCGGTGCTTTTCTCTTTTTTCTTTGTTTTGTTTGCCGTACGCGGGGGCGCTCGCGCGCTCACCCTCGGTGACATCAGCAGAGCTTTCCAGGAGGCGAGCAGGCCATCGCGGGAGGAGGAACAATTGCCAAATCGTCGAAGCAACACAGGGATCAGCAGTGTCAGCCGTTAAGGGTCGCAACGTTCGAGTTCGATTACAAGAAGAGTCGCCAGGTCGATAATGTCGACGGGCACGCTGATGGGGGACGTAACGGTGATGAGAGGGTCGTCGTCGTCGTTGGGGCAGGTAACGTCGACACGAAGAAATGGTTGGACGCGTCGATAACGGTCAACGAGGCGTATCGTCGTTACAGCAACGCGACGAACGTTCCCGAGATGGTTGACCGTGCCAATGGCAACAACGCCAACGAAGAGCCGCACTCGCTGAGCGCCGATTGTCTTCGCGACATACGCGATTTAACGACCTCGTTGAACGATCTCGTCATTGGCATCACCGACGACGGAGCCGTGAGCTCTTCAAGCAGCTACAACGAGCACAATGATTCCATCCGCGCTTTCGAACATTCCGATACCCCGAAGATCGGCAAACATCGCAGAAAGAATCTTTGCAAAATACGAATTTTCGATAAAAACGACACGAGGAACGAGGAAAAGTCAACGTGGCGATTGAAAAATACTCACGATACTGCGTCACGCTCGACCGAAAGTTCCGACAACAATATCGAAACATCCGATAGTTTCGTCAATGTGAAACTAGCCGAGAACGCTAGACGCGCCAATGACTCGACAGCATCATCGTCCAAGAGCTTACAATCGTCGGATAGCTTTGATAATAATACGAGATTCGGCGATTTGGGAGATTCGAAGGAATCGAGAAAGAATTTGGACGAAAAAACGAGACGTACAGTCCCGACGATTTCAACGAAAAACACGCGACCATCGCTCATTCCCGTGCAAACCAACGGACTGAGAAAGTTCATCGATAATTCGAAAATTCCAATAAACGAGACTGTCAAGCTACGCGACAAGAAGATTATTGTCGCGAGAAGCAAAAGATTCAGCTCCGCAACGACGCAGTACAACGCGAACAACGACGTCACCGTTGCAAGCGCTACGACCTGCGAGAATGGCCGAAAGTGCAACTCCAGCGACGAATTACGGGACGAACAGCCGAGCAAAACAAACGTCGCGAGAACGAAACGTTTCAGTCTCTACTACACGCCACAACCGGCGAGAAAGAATTACGAAATGGAAAATAATAGAAATTCGAGGCTAGCGAGTAAAACTCCCGAAGGACGGCCGCTCAGTTGGAAAACACCGGAAACAGGCAACAACAAAGCGTGCGACGATTCGCGGATCAACGGGACGAGGGAAGTTACGAGAACAAATCGAAAATCCGTCGTCGAATCGACCACTGTCTCGAGCAGAAACAAAACAACGCGGCAAAATTTGCACACGAGAAATTCAAATTTGCCACCTGGCAGAACGAAGTAAATCGCGCTACGATTCGGGGATAATTTTAATCTCAGTCGTTCGCGGAAGCGTTCGCCACGTTGGGATGCGAAAATTCTTACAGAATTTTTTAATTGTTATTCGTTTATTTTTTTTTTTTTTTTTTTTTTTTTTTACGATAGCCAAAACGTCGCGCGATGTCGGTGCTCGGACGCGACGAAAATTCTCTCGTTCCTTTTTTTGCTTTGGCTCTCATTGCCGAGGCGTTTCCAAATGAGAGGTTGTCCCTGGGCGTTGGGCCGAAAATCGAGGTGTAGACTTTGAGATTTTATTTTTTTTTTTTTTCAATTTTAAGAAGAAGAGTGCCAAGTTACAACTCGTGCATCAAAATAGAAAAAAAAAGAATACAAAAGTTATTCAAAAATCGTTTTTTTTTTATTTTTTGAAATTTTAGTGTCGAGCCTGGAGCGAAATTAATTTTTCTTTTTGACACACAATGTTTTGTGCAATTTGGATACAAAAAAAAACACCAAAGAAGTGTCAAGAATTTTCGAAAAGTATTGATTTTTTTTAAGAAACTCGTCAAACTTGAGAAACCCAAACAAACCCAAACAAGAGGGCTCTCGCGGCAGCTGCGAACCCAAACAAACCCAAAAATGCCAATCGCAAAAATATTTGTCAATATTTCGCCGAAATCTTTGGCGCTTCTGTTTAGATTCACATTAAAAAAAAAAAAAAAAAAAAAAAAAAACATTCGTATTCAGCTCCAGTTTTAATTGCGAAAAAAAATTGTAAAAAATTCCAACGCGCCGAATTTCCGCAAAAGAAAAATCCCCCAAAAAAAAATAGTGCTCTTTTTTTAAATGTAAATTTTGAGAAAACAATAATGAACTTACGTAAAGAAAAAAGAAAAAAAAAGTAAAATTCGAATAAAAATAAACCATACTCGAAAAAAAAAAAACGACTTCAAAGTTCCTTCCGTTTCCGGCCCAGCTCGCCGTTGTTTTTTTTTTACCCTCATAAGAAACGACAATGAAAGTTTGGACGATCGAATATTAAAAAAAAAAAAAAAAAAAAAAAACAATTTCCCTTGCATTCCAACGTTGCGAATGTTCCACGTCGTATTCGCCGGTCGATTCACCTCCAAGTGCAATAAAAAATAAAAAAAAAAAAAAAAAAGAAAGAAACGTGGCCGTTGTCGAAACGGAAGTGACAATTGTGCTCGGGCAAATATAAAGAAAAGGTCGCGCAGCGAATTTCCCGTCGCGCCGCCTCGTCCAAATAGTATTCTCGATCAATCGTTGCTCTTTTTTTTTTTTCGCTCTCTGGCCGAGCCAGTGAAATAGAAGAAAAAAAAAAAGAAAACGAAGATCGAACAAAAATCTCCGAGGCGAGAAAAAAAGCGTATCCGAGATTTTTTTTGTGTTTTTTTTTTTTTTTCCAAGCGCGAAAGAAATCAAGAACATTAAGGTGATTTTTTTTTTTTTACTCGCGAAACAGTTTCGCGATCGACGTTCAGTGCAATTTCGTGAGTTTTCTTCGTGGATTTCGAAGTGGCGGGTGGAGGTGCGAGGAAGATAACGGACTATCGTGACATGCCAAATGCATTTAATTAGAATTATTTTGTATCCGATGTTACGCGGCTTTGCGTGTTTAGCGATGATTCTTCAGTAGTTTTGCAGTTTAGACGATAGCGGTGTGCAAGTGCGTGGCGAAAATAAGAAGAGAAATGAAATGAGAGTAGATACGAGTGAGAGGCGTTCATTTGCTCGAACGGAGACAAAATTGTGAGAAAAAAAGATGCCGAAAACGAGGCACAACGTCGATGCTCGGTGTTCGTGTCGTTGGAATGCAAAATTAAAATTCTAAAACGCAAAATTAAAACCCAAACGCAGACGACAAAATTTGCCGTCACGAAAATAAAAAAATTTGAAGCCGGGTGGCGAACGTGAAGATTTTGAGACAGAAGAAAAATTCAATGCTGAGGAAAAGAAAAATTAGCCACAATTGGAATGTTAACGATAAAAAATAAAATGTTAAAAACAAACTTAACGTTTAAAGCCGTAAGAAAAAATTCAATTCGAACAAACTTCAATTTAAAAACGCAAAAAAAACTAACAAAGTTAATCCAAGCAGACTCCACGTTTAAAGCCGAACAAAAAATTCGACGGAAAAAAAAAACATTCGGAATCACGGAAAACTCAACTTCGAACCCAAACGAACCTCAGCTTTAAACCCAAACAAACGTAACAATTAATCCGGAGAAACGTGAAATCTAAACTCGAATAAAAAGAAATTGTCAACTCGTACAGAAAACAAGGAATTAACCCAAACGAACCCAAAATTGAATGGCAAAAAAAAAAAAACGTCGAATTTCAACCCAAACAAGACCACATAAATTGCCCATTTATTTATTTTCACGGATTCAGCCTGGGAATATTAGTCAATCGTGTTTTTTTTTTTTTTTTCTCAAGCATCCTCGTCACATTTTTTTACGATCCTCGTCGAGTTTTTCTTTTCCTAGGATCCTTATTAATCATGTGTTTTATGATCGTCGTAAAGTTAGAATTTTTGTTAATCGTGTTTCTTCAGGATCTTTACGAGTTACGAAAGTAAAAAAAAAAAATCCAATATAAATCTGCCAACAAAAAAAAAGATTACGAATTACGGATCTGCAGGAAGAAAAAAAAAACGAGATTTTGGATAAAGATAAAAAACGAAGAAAAATAATAAATATAAAGTCAGAGCCGCGATAAGTAAATTAAATAAATAAATAAATAAACATAATCATACGTATTGCATTCCAACGATGCAAACTTCATCATCGCGACGATTGGACAGCCGGACAAATTGATCTTTATCCGTTAGGAAGAGGTCTAGAAGTAAACCCAAACCAAACCCAAGAATCGAATTGCCGTATTTTGTCTCTCAAATGATTTAATTCGTAAATCGAACGAAAGAAAAAAAAAACAATTCGCTCGGCAAAGTCTGATTTCGTTTGGAGTCTCCAACAAACCCAAACAAACAAATATTTGTCTTATCGAGCTCGTCTCACAATCAGTCGCTGGAAGCTTCGAAAGTTTGCTGCAATTTTTTCTCTTAAAAAGAAAAAACGAATTCACGTTCATCTCAAAAACGTCAAATTTTTTGGAGTACGTTGACGAGAAAGGACCTTCGGATAAAGAGACTGAGATTTTGAGCCAATTGGAAATGAATCGAGCATGAAGACTAAAAAATATTTTGCACATTGACAGTTCGAAAGAAAGAAAAAAAAAATCGCCTTTTTGTTTAAATTTAATCGTTCGATAAAAAAAAAATATTAAAAAATTCAATGAAATCTTCTTGTCTTCCGCTGGAAAAAAAAAAGAAAGATTTAAAAGCCATAAGAAAAAAAGAAGGAGAGAAAAAATCGTCCTTCAGACTTCCCCGTTCGATCGAGCAAGTGGACGCGGAGTGAATATTTTTGTAAAACGTTGTTCGACTTCGTGAGCGAATGAAAGACGAAAAAAAAGTAACGAGCAATATACGATAAAACCTTGTGTGTGTGTGTGTGTGTGTGTGTGTGCGCGCGAATGTAATTGTAATATTAATCAGCCGTATTATTATTGTTACTCTCCCGTATTTATTTTTATTTTTTCCCCACCCAAATAGAATTCGATCTATTCGCCAAAATTAAACGAAAAAAAAAAAAAAAAAAATATTTAATAAAAAAAAACAAACACTCGAATGAAAAATGCAATTTTTCTTTCCCCCAAGAATTCTTTTTTTTTTTTCAATCCAAAAATACTGAACAATTTCACAATTATTCTAGAAGAAAATGCTCATGCGCAAAAAAAAAATTACATTTAAGGCTACGTTCGAACTAGCAAAAAAAAAAAAAGTACACCAACGTTCCCCTGCCCAAAGTGTCGCGTCTCTTTGATATTCGACGGCAAAGACAGGCACAAAAAAAAATCCGTAGAATATTATATATATATATATATATATATATATATATATATATATATATATATATATATGCATACATATCTCCAGGTGAAAAGTTCGAACACACTTTACGCTGTTTTTCGATTAGGAAT
>OZ010716.1:1161039-1166039 GCA_963932345.1 Ophion ventricosus | reverse complement strand
GACTTTGTGATTTTTTTTTTTTTATATTCCGCGTAAATATATATTTGAAAAGTGCGGTAGTGTCAGTGTGCAGATGTGCAGGTGGCTTTTTGCAACATGAAAAAAATGGCTCTTTTGTGGGTCGTGATGACTTCGAGGATCTCGTGGAGATAAGATCTTAGTGGTTGTGTTGTTAGTTTTTTATTTTTCTTCTTATTCTTCTTCCGAGGACATCGCGTGGACGGATCGACCGCTGCTCGATCAGGTTGGTGCTTTTTTTGTTTTGTTTTAAATCTCACGACTTGCATTATCTCTTATCGATAAGGGAAAAATGGATGGATCGGTGAACACAGAAAAAAAAGAAGAAGAAAAATTGTCTGAAAATAGTTATGGGGATAATCGTAATTTGAAGAATTAGGAAATTTTTCTTAGATTGTAAAAGTTTTTATCGATTATAGGAATTAATAGGAATGATAATAATAATAATTAGTACAATTATTATTTTTAGGAATATTAATAATTATAACAATAATAATAACAATAATTAGTATAATTATTATTATTTTTAGGAATATTACTGATAATAATAATAATTAGTATAATTATTATTATTTTCAGGAATATTACTGATAATAATGATAATGAGTATAATTATTATTTTTAGGAATATTACTGATAATAATAATAATAATAAGTATAATTATTATTTTTCGGAATATTACTGATGATAATAATAATAATGATTGAATGAAATTAATTGAACATATACTAATTATAATAATTAGTATTATCATTATTATTGATATTTCAACCCAAACAAACCCAAACATATACTAATTATCATAATTAGTATTATCATTATTGATATTTCTAGCAATATTGATGATAATAATAGTCGTATATTTTATTTATTATTTATTTCGCCATTCTTGCCATAATGGTCGTATAATTATTTTTTAGAAATTTTATTCGTAATAATAATTACTGTCATTGTCATTATTTTTTAGGAAGGTTACTCATAATAATAATTAGTGCCATTGGTATTATTTTTTAGGAATATCACTGATACTAATAATCATAATAATAATAATAAAAATAATAATAATAATCCAAGGAATCATTCCAATTTATAATAATAATAATAATAATAATAATAATAATAATATTCCAAGTAATATTATTATTATAAATAAATCATTATTATAATCATAAAGTTCCAAGGAATTATTATTATAATAATAATGTTCCAAGGAATCATTATTATAATAATAATATTCCAAGGAATCATTATTATTAATAAATATATAATTATAAATTATTAATAAATATATATTATTCTAAGGAATATTCATGATAATAATATTATTATTTTCTGAACATTATAATGATAATGGTAAACTATGTGACTGAATTTTAGTTTAGTAAAAGATCCACGATGTTCAAAATTTTGGGCTTTTTATTTTTTGAAATATATATATATATATATATATATATATATATATATATATATATATATCAAAAAATAAAAAGCCCAAAATCTCGAACATCGTGGATCTTTTACTAAACTAAAATCCAGTCAGATAGTTTACCATTATCATTATAATGTTCAGAAATAATAATATTATTATCATCATTATTCCTTGGAATAATATATATTTATTAATAATTTATAATTATATATATATATATATATATATATATATATATATATATATATATATATATAATATCGCTCGTTAAATCGGTTGGACGAAAGCTCACATTCATTTTTTTTAAATTTTTTATTATCTTTGGCCGGGCAATCTTACGAATCGTAGCACCCCCAGATGCGTTACGCCTGAACGTAAACACAGGTAAAAACATACACACACACACACACACACACATATGCATCTCTCTGTGCGTATGCGCGGATATTTGCAAGAGAGCAGCGGGTGGCGGCGTCGTTTCACACCAAATTTGGCAATTGCGAGAGTCACGCCGCTTCTTGTACTTGGCGACTTGTGTGCAGTACACGCGCGATTTCGTAATAAGAAACTTTGGTCACCTTCACGTTTTGTTGCTTGCGATGCATAACGAGACACTCTCGAGAGACTTTCCCTCATCGTCATTATCATTTGCAAGAGTATTAATTCTTTTTTTTTTTATTTTTATTTTTTTCAATTTTATTGCAATTTTTATTCACCTTTTTTTTCGCCTCAACGCTTCAATTAATTTCTCGTACGTAAATTATTCAAATACGAACGTAAACGAGATTGAAATTAAAAAAAAAAGAAAATTGCAGCGTTGCGTCACGGCCTCGTTTTTTTTTTAATTTAATGCTCATTGCGCAAACGCTTTTTTCTTCATCCAAATTTGGAAGTCTTTTTTTTTCTTCTCTTTTCCTTTATTTGAAATTGTTCGAGTTTCGACGTTTATTTGAATTTTTTTTTTTTTTCTTTATTTATTCGAGTTTGAAAGTTTTATTTTTATTTTTCTTTATTCGAATTTGAAAGTTTATTTGAATTTATTTGAGCGCTTTTTTTTCTTTACCCGAATTGGAAAGTTTTTTTTTCTTCTCTTTTTCTTTATTTGAAATTGGTAAAATTTTGGAGTTTATTTGAATTTTTTTTTCTTCAATTGTACGAGTTTGGAAGTTTGTTTGAATTTTTTTTTTTCGAATTCAAATTTGGAAGTTTATTTTTATTTTTTATTTAAGCGCTTTTTTTCTTCACCCAAATTGGAAAATCTTTTATTCCTGCCTTTTCCTTTATTTAAAACTGTTAAAATTTTGACGTTTTTTTTTTTTTTACTGTTCGAGTTGGAAAATTTATTTGAATTTTTTTTTTTAATTCGAATTTTGATGTTTATTTTTATTTATTTTAAATCGTTCAAATTATTGAAAGTTTATTTTTATTTATTTTACATCGTTTAAATGTTGAAGTTTATTTTAATTTATTTAAAATTGTTGAATTTTCCAAGTTGCTTATTCATTTGAAAGAAAAAAAAAAACAGTCCAATTGTCCGATTATGCATTCGGATGCGTAATAAATTGATTCTCGATGCATGTGGATATATATTTTGTTTGGGTTCATTCGATGGGAAAACTGATTTTCGTTCTCTCTCTCTCACCCTCTCTCTCTCTCTCTCTCTCTCTCTCTCTCTCTCTCTCTCTCACCCTCTCTCTCTCTCTCTCTTTCTCTCTCTCTCTCTCTCTCTCTCTCTCTCTCTCTCTCTCTCTCTCTCTCTCTCACACTCTCTCTCTCTCTCTCACTCTGAATTCTTCTGGCGCATGCGCGCGTGTCTATCCAACTGGCCTAGCGTGGAACGAGAACATATTTAACGGCTGCACATTAAACACACACTCGGAGTGATGAACGGGCCAACATTCGTACGCGGCATAATTATCAGGGCATACACCGCGTGCCTTCGCTATAAACCCTTGGGTCGCACGCGCGCGCGCGCGCGCGCGCCTCTCTTCCCCCGTTCATCCCGCTCTGTTCAATCCCCTGCGCTTGTCTTTTCCTTTTTTTCGCTTTTTTCTACATTAACTTTCTCATTATTACATTTATTTATCATTTATTTCGATTAATTGTTGAATTTTTTATTATTATTGAGCTATAATTCAATTATTGTTAATTTCATTGTTGATTTCATCATTATCAATCATTGATTCATTAATTCAAATGACCAATCGATTGATATATAATTTTATAATAATAATAGTACTTTTGACACTAGTGAGGGTTACTCGTGAGGTTCATCTTCTCGTTTGACATCCGCTTTTTTTTAAATAAAATCGCGTTGATATGCTTATATCAATCGACTCAGAATTTCATCCCCAACCCCCCATTTCAGGGATGACATTCCGTCCTGGGACACCCAGGACCTATATATATATACCCGAGTAGAAATATTGTCAGGCTGGCTTGATATTTGATCCGGGCCTGATCACGTTGTAGTACGGAGGCCTTACTTAAGGTATGCCTCAATTTGCCTGATCCGGTCGGTGTCAGGTGATAGTCAAGCAACTGGATGTAGTGTTTCCTCCAGTTGCCTGATCCAGCTAGCTTCAGGCTATGGTCAATCAAGTGGACTTACGGCTTGCCTCAATTCGCCTGATCCAGCTAGCTTCAGGCGATGGTCAAGCAACTGGACTTACGGCTCACAAAACATGTGATAAAGTAGAGTAATAAGAAAAATATAAGTGTGATAAAGTAGAGTAATAAGAAAAATTTGTGATAAACAAGTTTCCTATTTAGTTTATAAAATAAAGTATCAACGTTATTTGTAATTTGTGTCTTTTTCTATTTTGCGTTTGCGTGGTATTTTTTATTTCAGGAATAAATAGGACATCAACAGCAGAGGTTCATTCCATCATCCTGACTAGGCGATGATGTTTCAATTCAATTAATCCTTGAAAAATAAAGCCCTGATCAGGCTTAGATTTTTTGCACTGATCAGGCCTTTATTTTATACGCTGATCAGGCTTTGATTTTCTATCCTGATCAGGCCTTTATTTTGCACTGTAATCAAGCCTTGATGTTCTATCCTGGTCAGGCCTTGATTTTTTCCACTGATCAAGCCTTGATGTTCTATCCTGATCAGGCCTTGATCTTTTTCATTGATCAAGCCTTGATTTTTTACCCTGATCAGACCGAAGTCAGGCAAAGTGTCACAAAAATGATCAGGGCTTGATCAAAAATCCTGATC
This sequence comes from Ophion ventricosus, assembly GCA_963932345.1. Taxonomy (NCBI): domain Eukaryota; kingdom Metazoa; phylum Arthropoda; class Insecta; order Hymenoptera; family Ichneumonidae; genus Ophion; species Ophion ventricosus. Next base: position 1,161,368 of record OZ010716.1, on the reverse strand, counting down.
AAGGCATGAAAAAGAAATCAGGATGCCTGATCAGGCCTTTCTTGTAGCCGGAGCAGGATTCTACTCGGGTATATATATATATATATATATATGACTTTCCATACGTCGCACCGTCGTGGTCTTTACGAGGTTCGTACTTACACTCGAGGTGTACGCTATTCCCATTGTGGTGACAACGTTGCGTATACCTAATGAGACGCATAAACAATGCGGGAATCTCCCTCTTCCTCTCTCTCTCTCTCACTCTCTCTCTCTCTCTCTCTCTCTCTCTCTCTCTCTCTCTCTCTCTCTCACTCTCACTCACTCTCTTTCTCTCTCAACTCGACGTT
>OZ010716.1:1111214-1160839 GCA_963932345.1 Ophion ventricosus | reverse complement strand
TCTCTTTATCTCCGACGAATGTCTTTCTCGACCTCTAGCGGCGCGATAAAATTCTCTCGGCGGGCCTGTTTCGTTTTAAATAATGTAAAATTTGATTGTTGCGGCGGAGAAAAAGTGACGGAGAGATAGCGTGTGAGAGACACGACATAAAAGTACGGTGAAAAAAAAACAGTTAAAGTATTTTTCTTTTTTTTTTTTTTCCACTAACAAAGCTGTTATTTGGAGAAAAAAAGTTAAATATCCCGTGTAGAAAATTGGCAGGGTACACCTAATACAATTCGGGGCCTTCTATGGATTACTTGTGGATTCCATAGCAGGGTTTTCCGTAAAAGAGCCGGACCGGGCCCCTATTAAAGAATAGTAGGATAGGTAGGTTGACTAAAACTATGGTCCAAGTACGGCGATGAAGTGAAGGCCTTTAGGGGGTGTAGTTGTAGATTCCTTAGTAGCGATTTCCCCAATATTACTAGACTTTGCTATTATAGGGGCAAATCAGTATAAGTTGCGTGACTAAAATTAATAATAATAATTAAATTATTCGTTTAGTAGACGAGCTGTGATGCCTTGAACCAACACGCATGCAGTGCGTTCATTGGAACAATGCGGGATGAAACGCGTCAAAATATGCGACAGAATTCTAAGCCTCAAATGTATTGAAATAGCACATTCCTTTTTCACAGTGCACACACACACACAGGCATATACGCATATGGCTGCAATAATTTGTTATGAGGCACCGTTAAGGCAATTTTAAAGGCCCTGGTTATTTTGCCTTCAATGGCCCTTGGTAGCAAAGTGTGACCGGCCACTGATGGCCCATGTAAGGCTTCCAGACTGGGGCCTTAATAAAGTTAGGGAAAATTAGGATGGGCCCGATCAAAGCCCGAACTCAATTTTCGCACGGGTAGATCTTGGATTTTAATAAGTATATTTTCATATAAATAATTTTAATAGTGGAATAGGAAAAATTTGATTTTACGAAAAATCTAGTTAATTCAAATTTAAAAAAAAGATCAAATAGACGCATCTAGTTGATATGGAAAGAATTTTTCTGTCATTACATGCAAAAACGAGAGTCCTCGATCGCCTACAATATTGGTCACACCTGTATTTGACGCAAACTCACGCTAATACAATTTACTTCATCACGAAATGGCGCGAGCTGCTTTTGTAAAAAAAAAAAACAAGAAGCAGAAGTTAAAAAATAAAATAAAATGAACGCAAAGTTCCGTGCGTCTGACAAGCTGCGATGATGAGAAAACGAGCCGGCCAATATAAATCTATATATATATATAGAAGCGGTCGAAGGGCGAGAAAAAAAAAGCTTCGAAGGATACGTGTACGAAGGGGAAAAGGAGCTCTGTGCTCGCGACGGACGAAAGGGAAAGCCGGTGAAAGTGAGAACGTTGAGTTTCCATCCCCTTGAAAGTTTCGCGTCAACTTTCGCTTTTCCCACCCACGCCGGAGCCGCCGCCTCCTCTCTTGCTTTGCCTCGTTCTTCGACCCTCTACCATCGCGCCGCTCATTTTGGTCTATATCCTCGTCCCTCACTTTCCCTCTTGATCCTGGAGTCCTGGAGTCAAGGTAAATGCGCCTCGCTCTGCAATAAACGCCTCGGGCCAGGAGCTTTGCTCAATCCAGAGCGCCTTTTTCGCTGACAAAACTTTTCCCGTTTTGACTTTTTTTTGTTTTTACTTTTTTTTTTCTTGATCTCGTGGTCTCTCGTCCTGTGCTGATGATCGTACGCAAGGCGCATGAGTGCCAGCCACCTGGAATAATTTATAACATTGAATTAAAGAATTGGCAATGATAAAAAATTAAAAAATAAAAAATATTGCCGAAAATATGGTAGGGTGGTGTCGCATTAGTGAATGGACGAAAGCTGATTTATATTTGAAATACGTAAAGTATATGAATTGTCGATAAAGAATTCGAAACCCAAACAAATGTTTCTTTGAGTTTCGAGGACAAGGATTTATTGTTTAATTATCCATTTTTTTCATTTATTATTTTGTATTTTTGATTATATATTATTGTTATTATTATTATATTATATTAATCATATTATAATTATTTATTGTTTTTTTATTTCATTATTTATGGTCTTTTTTTTATTTAAGATAGAATTGATCTTTGTTTTTTTGCAAATTAAAATAAATTTTTTGTACTCTAATCTCTTTTCGGTAAATGGACATGTGGGTTCCTTTCTGATAATTATCAAAGGCCCGTAAATAAATGTATCCCATCTGTTGAACATCGCAAAATTAATTACTGTCAATAATTGACGATTCGAGATTTCATCAAATGTTGACGAAAAATCAATTCTATGCTTTTTTCTTTACTTTGACACAAAACTTAATTTTCTGCTTCTCCGTTGGAACAAATTTTGGTAGTTTTTTTTTTCTTTGAGTATGTCTTTTTTTTTTTTAGAAGAATTTCAGGCGTTTTTCTGGAATCTGTGACATTTTTTTAAGTTTAGACATTTTTTAAGAGAATTTTAGACACTCTTTTTAGGATTTTAGACACTCTTTTGGGAATTTCCGACACTTTTTCAAATTTTAGACGGTTTTTGTAGTATTTTAGGCACTCTTTTGGGAATTTCAAACACTTTTTCAAATTTTAGACACTTTGTAGAATTTTAGACACTCTTTTTGGAATTTTGTACACTGTTTTTAGAATTTTCCGACACTCTTTTTAGAATTTTAGACACTCTTTTTGGAATTTTAGACACTCTTTTAGAATTTTAGACACTCTTCCGGGAAATTCAGACACTTTTTCAAATTTTCGACACTCTTTTAGGAATTTTAGACACTCTTTAACACTCAACAATAAATCGTTATCCTTTAATTTCGTTCATTCACTGGCGATTTAGTCATTTCACTACTTATATATCAATTGCTCCATCATTATTTGTCGCAATTACTTTCATTTTACAATCCTTTCATTTTGCAATCCATCTGTGAATCCTAAAGTATCGTTGTTCGTCCATTCACCGGTCTCTTCACCCAACTTTATTTTCCATGTTCCATTTGAACGTTGTTTTTTTTTTTTTTTTTCACTTTCGAAAGTTATTCATTTCCGGTTGGGGTGCTCGAATAATATAGACGACCGGGGCTCCTCGATCTTCGTGCAATTTGTTTCTTTCTTACTTTCCACACAGGGGTGGAACCCGATGCCCTCTCGCTCCTACACTGCTGCCCCTTCGATAAAATTGCCTGGTCTCTTCACGCCTCGTCGTTTATACTCGTTATATTCCCCGTACTCGCCACCCCTAACGAGACCGCGTCAACTTACAAGCCTTGAATACTTAATGAATACACAAAGATCGCCCGAAGAGAAAAATTCTATATTAACAAAATGTTTTTTTTTTTTCAACAATAATCACGATGTAAAGAAAAAGTAGAAAAACTTTGTCGTCCTCGAGCCATTTTTTTTTATTGTGCAATATTCAAAAAAGTTTGGGCAAAGAAGAAAAGCCTTTTTTTTTTTTAAAGATTTATTGTCTTTCATTTTTACAATTTTTTGCAACTTTCGGGCATTGAGGATTGAGGTTTTTTTTTTAATGTTGAAGTTTGCATTGTTGGAGTGCAACGAATTCTTCATTGTTTCATTTTTTTTTCAGTTCACTTTTCGTCTATAGCTTTTTTTCGCAATCTTAATCTATAAAAAAAAAAAAAGAATTTACAAAATGTATTAAAAAGAAAAATAGATTATAATAAAAAAATGAAGAAATTAGAAGAAAAAAAAACTCTCCTTGCATTCCAACGATGCAAACTTCAACGCCATTGAAAAAAAAATGTTTGGGTTTTATTATTCGTCATTTTCCCAACCCAAACAAACCCAAACAAACTTGAACGCAATGAAAAAATGTTTGAGTTTGTTTGGGTTTGCTTTTTTGTTTGGGTTTTATTTTTCCTCATTTTCTTATTTGGTCAATTATTTCGAATTGTCAGGATACGAGGATTCACTTCTTTTTTTTAATTTTTTTTTTACGTATTTGCGAATTCCCATTTTCAAAAATACGCAAACTTGTTTATTTTTCTTCAATTGCATTACTTTTTATTTGTGCAATTTTGTGAATTTTTGCGTAAATGAGAAACGACCTTTTTTTTATATTAAATTTCACAAAATTAAATTTAAAAATTGATAAAAAATTTATTAAAATTCAAAGAAAAATAGATTATATTAAAAATGAAGAAACGAGAAAAAAAAAAAAAACTTTCCTTGCACTGCAACGTTGCAAACTTCAGTGCAATTAAAAGAAAAATGTTTAGGTTTGTTTGGGTTTGCTTGTTAGGATTTTATTTTTCCTCATCTTCTTATTCGGTCAATTATTTCGAATCGTCAGGAATTTCCATTCCCATTTTTCCCATGAATTCTCATTTTTTTTTAAAATATGCAAACTCGTTTTTTTTTTCTTCAATTGCTTTATTTTTTATTTTGTGCAATTTTCCACGAATGAAAATCGTTCTTTTATTTTATTTTTTATTAAATTAAAAAAAGAAAAGCGTGCAAACAATGAAAATATTTCTTCAGAGGGCTTTTCCATTTTCCGCGAGGACGTCACAGGTAACGTAGTCGCGCCCCACGTCTCTTGGACAATACTTTTGCCGTCTGGGGGGGGGGGGGGGGTCTGGAGGGATGGTGGTGGGTTCGAATTAATGGCAAATCCATAGTGGGGCCTGAGGCGCCACGCCGAGTTCAAGTATAAAACTACGCGTGTACACATACATTCCGTGTATATCCTTGTAGTCGGCCAACGCACAACCCTCTCAAGTTTCGAGCCCACGGTTTTGTGCGTTACCGGTATACCGAGCGAAGGGCGCCCAAACTTTCTCGTCTTTCGCGGCGCTCGTTCACGTAACATTGTGCCGCTGAAAAGCGCCGCGACGCTGCGATGGATGAAAACTCGGTCGGAAAGTTACCAACCAACCCTGATGGAGGCTGTTTGACCAAGCCCTCGAGTCAAGGGAACGAGACAAAACGGAGGGGTTGTTTTATCCGGTGGAAATTTCGTTTGGGTTTGTCGACTCGGTCGATAAGTCATCCTCGTGCTACGAGGGTGGTTGACACGGATGCCTCCACACTGCTCTGTCGATAATGCATTTTTTAACCTTTCATGAAATCGTCGATTACTGGGCCAAATGACGGATCTTCCTTAGATGTTGACGCTTCCTCAGATGTTGATCTTCCTTAGACATTTTTGACACTTTGTATAATTTTAGACACTTTTTTTTTTTGGAATTTTGGACACTGTTTTTAGAATTTTCGACACTTTTTTTTTACAATTTTAGACACTTTTTTTGAAATTTTAGACGCTCTTTTAGAATTTTAGATACTCTTTTGGGAATTTAAGACACTTTTTTTCAAATTTTAGACACTCCTCTGGGAATTTCAGACGCTTTTGCAAATTTTGGACACTCTTTTTGGAATTTTGGACACTCTTTTTGGAATTTTGGACACTCTTTTTAGAATTTTAGACACTCTTTTGGGAATTTCAGACGCTTTTTCAAATTTTAGACCCTCTATTTAGTATTTTAGACACTCTTTTTGGAATTTTAGACACTCTTTTTGGAATTTTGGAGACTCTTTTTAGAATTTTAGACACTTTTTCAAATTTTAGACCCTCTATTTAGTATTTTAGACGCTCTTTTTGGAATTTTAGATACTCTTTTTAGAATTTTAGACACTCTTTTTGGAATTTTGTACACTCTTTTTAGAATTTTAGACACTTTTTTCGGAATTTCCGACACTTTTTCAAATCTCCACACTGCTCTGTCGATAATGCATTTTTTTTTTCTTTTCCCTTGTGATACTTATGATGAAAAAAAATAAACTATGCTAGATATCGAAAAAAAAAAAAAACGGCACGATAAGTACTAGATTATTGTGTGAAGTATAACTGTGCAAAACTTGATCCCGATCGGGCCAGTAGTTGCGGAGCTATTTCTGCTACCGATTTTGAAAGCACACTGTTTCGAGTAAAATGCGTTTAAAGTTTTGAGTACAATTTACACTGAAATAACTGGTTTATTTTAAACTTAAATGAAATCGTCTTCCTTACATGTTGACGCTTCCATTAGATCTTTTTTTTGCTGTGTCAACCTCATTCACAGTCAAACTAATAGTGAAACAGATGACAAAGGCCGCGTCTACCTGCGCCCCAACCGTTAGTCGTTTCTCACCCGATCAGTTACAAAACGCTATAACATCGTCAGTACTGTGAATTCCCTTATGAAATTTTCAGGATAGACACTCAAAGGTACTTTCGAATGAGAACCTTTTTGAAAAATCGATCTTTTTGACCTATCCCAGGTGTACGTAAAACCTTCAGTAGAATATTTTTGTCAGTGTAGTTGAGCACGAATCTTACTCTGTGCACATTCAATATAATTTATCGGTATAATTTTCCCGATCGATTTCTCTCTCTCTCTCTCTCTCTCTCTCTCTCTCTCTCTCTCTCTCTCTCGGCTCGCCCTTCCTCCAACGTCTCTCGGCCGAGAAGATATTATTAACGTAATATCTCGTGGAAGTTGCATATGTTGCATGAAGAAAATGTGAGAGAGCCAAATGAGGCGTACAAGCCAGTCTGGGATCAAGGCAAGAGAGCGAAATGAAGGGAGAGAGACACAGAGACAGAGAGAGAGAGAGAGAGGCTTAAGCCTCCTCTCTCCCTCCATCCAGATAGGCGCTCTCCCTGAAGGAGGGGTTGTTTTTTCGCGGGGGTGGAAACTGCGGATCTGGACGAGTCGGATCAACAATGCTGCATACAATATTTCGTTTTGTTGACCGGCACGAGGGTCGCGAAGCTCGCTGTATAATACAAGCCTAGTATATGATGAAGGGCAGGAGGGAGTAGGGGGTGGATGCACCCCCGCTAAACTTAATCTTCCTATGGTACGTCGAGCGGGTAACCTATAACGGGATACACCGGATTATAAGTTGTAATCTCTCTCTCTCTCTCTCTCTCTCTCTCTCTCGCTCTCGCTCTCGCTCTCGCTCTCGCTCTCGCTCTCGCTCTCGCTCTCGCTCTCGCTCTCGCTCTCGCTCTCGCTCTCGCTCTCGCTCTCGCTCTCGCTCTCGCTCTCGCTCTCGCTCTCGCTCTCTCTCTCTCTCTCTCTCTCTCTCTCTCTCTCTCTCTCTCTCTCTCTCTCTCTCTCTCTCTCGCTCTCTCTCCGTTTGTTAGGACATTCGTATACCCGTACGTGTCTACAAGCTTCCAAGGTATTATCCCCAATGTTGCGGTTCCCAATCGAAAAGTGGATTGGAAACTTTCGCGCCTGATTTACTCTCGCCCAGCCGCGTGTTAACCCTTATTCGGCACACTGGAGTTTTACACCCATAATCTTTTGGAATATCATTTTATAGGTACTAAGGTATATTTTTAACAAAAAAAAAAATCCATTTTTGGAAAATCAAACCCAAACAAACCCAAACAAAAAATCCATTTTTGGAAAATCAAACCCAAACAAACCCAAACAAGAAATCCATTTTTTGGAAAATCAAACCCAAACAAACCCAAACAAAAAATCCATTTTTGGAAAATCAAACCCAAACAAACCCAAACAAAAAATCCATTTTTTGGAAAATCAAACCCAAACAAACCCAAACAAAACAACCATTTTTGGAAAATCAAACCCAAACAAACCCAAACAAAAAATCCATTTTTTGGAAAATAGAACCCAAACAAACCCAAACAAAAAAAAATCCATTTTTGGAAAATCCTAGAGTGGCTTAAGGCCTCAAGACTTAGACATTCAAACTTAACATCGTCCCTATTGATGCCTAATTGGTTTGTTAAAGAAAAAGAAATCAACCGAGAACGATAAATCGTTTAATTCCTTTTGTTTTTTTTTTTATAACCGCGCGCAAACACATTGCCCGCCACTTCAATCACGATTACTTCGAGTGTACTTGAATATTTCGGCTGAGCCTATACGCCCAGCAGCAGCAGCAGCAGCAGCAACAATCGTACATCATATCGATACCAGGCTCTCGCCCCCATATAACTTTTGTCCGTACCGCTGTTTTACGTCTCACGTAGCGAGGGTCGCGCAAAAAGCTGTCGCGGGAGATGGCACGATTTATCCCCGGAGTGCAACTAATATATTTTCCTCAACCGTTGCTCGTTCCCCGTTCGGTTGTTTCACTTCACCGTTTAGGAGCATAAAAATTCTGATGAACAAAACGCGATTGGTCCAGGAGCTTAAAAAAAAAAAGACAATTCAGATGGAGAACACGGACGGAGAAAAAAAAACGGTTGGGTTTGGACAATTTGTTCATGGGCTGGAGATACGAATGAGCAACGGCAACGCTTTGATTCCTTTTTTTCCATCCAGGCCATGCCAGATTTTTATACCCGAGTGAAAAAAATACAATTCACGTTGTATTTATTCAATCATTTAATCTGTTTAGCGACCAATTAATGAGCACGGTGTTACCGAAACGAATGCAATCCATTATATAAACTCTTGATAACGATACAAACATTATATAAATTAAGGATCGACTTGGTAGTGGCTAATCAACGAGCACATAGCCGCAGTTGGCTAGTTTTGCATGCTGGGTCATCGCGAGATGCCCTAACGGGCAGTGAAATAGACAATGGCTCGGGGGATAACAAAGTATTTAAAATATTATCTAGCTCATAGCCGATGCAGCCATTGCTCAGTTCGTATGAGCTCAATGTTGGGCGAGCCAGTTGACATCACGTAACTCAGACAGGCTAGCACAATTTCTATTCGGCTATCGCGTAATCCAGCCCGAGCAGAAATTTGTTCAGGGTGAAATCCGGACCGGATCAGGCTGCCACAATAGCAAATCCGGGCCGGATCAGGCAAATTTAGTCCGGCCCTGATCAGGGATGTAACGCTTTTGCAAATTCAGGTCCGGATCAGGCACCTTATCAGGCTCTGATCAGGCGCTTTATCAGGCCCGGATCAGGCACCTTACCAGGCTCGGATTAGGCACTATATCTGGCTCGGATCAAGCAACTTATCTGGCCCGGATCAGGTGCCTCATCCAGCCTGAGACATGCGTGTCATCTGGCTCAATCATTTGATTAATTTTTTGTTTAAAAATAGATCAACATTTATTAAATTATTATCGCAGTTACACGTTATCAAGTTTATCAACGTTATTAAAAATATGAAACATATGTAAACATTTTTTTAAAGTTTAAGTTTTTATTTTACTTGACTTGATCGGTTTAGTTTTTGTTCGCGGTTTTGGCGATGACCGTCCCAATCTTTCCGGCCCAATCTGTCCGGCGCAAATCATGCGTGCCTGATCAGGGCGCCTTATTGATACCTGATAAGGCTTTTATCCGGCGCAAATCAGGCGTGCCTGATCAGGGCGCCTTATTGATCCCTGCTCAGGCCCCTGTCTGGCACAAATCAGGCGTGCCTGATCAGGGCGCCTTATTGATCCCTGCTCAGGCCCCTGTCCGGCGCAAGTCATGCGTGCCTGATCAGGGCGCCTTATTGATACCTGATAAGGCTTTTATCCGGCGCAAATCAGGCGTGCCTGATCAGGGCGCCTTATTGATCCCTGCTCAGGCCCCTGTCTGGCACAAATCAGGCGTGCCTGATCAGGGCGCCTTATTGATCCCTGCTCAGGCCCCTGTCCGGCGCAAGTCATGCGTGCCTGATCAGGGCGCCTTATTGATACCTGATAAGGCTTCTATCCGGCGCAAATCAGGCGTGCCTGATCAGGGCGCCTTATTGATCCCTGCTCAGGCCCCTGTCTGGCACAAATCAGGCGTGCCTGATCAGGGCGCCTTATTGATCCCTGCTCAGGCCCCTGTCCGGCGCAAGTCATGCGTGCCTGATCAGGGCGCCTTATTGATCCCTGATTCGGCCCTGATGGATCCTCAGGCAGCCTGATTAGATTTCTGCTCGGGATATAATTTCGAAATATTTCGAAGCTTTCATCGATTGGACGGAGAATAAACTATTCAACGTGACTGTGGCGAGACTATAACCTTAAACACAATCCGATCGAGACCATGACATACTCGACACGTGCATGTCATAGAGTCACACTTCTTAATTTAAAAAATTCTTGAAATAATTCGTCGATTTATTGAAAATGATTTTCATCTATGCTACATCATCATTCTACGTAAAAATTTTAAACTTTAAAAACTTCTATAGTCGATTATTTTGACGGTGTTCAGATTTTTTGAGTTTTGCATTTTAGCCTAACGCGTTTAGATGGCAGCACCACCACTTGTTTTGACGGTGTTCGGATTTTCGGAGTTTTGGTCTTTCGGGTAAAATTCTTTCGGAGTTTTGATCTTTCGGAGTAGTATTGTTACCGAGTTTTAATCTTTCGTGGTAGAATATATTTAGAGTTTTGATCATCCTTGACGTTTTATTGTGAACATATAATGTAAGGACGTTTAGCTATCGAAGATTCTTATCGATATTCTTATTTTCGGAACTTTTCCCTGTACAAACATTCGCCATTCAGTAACTCGAATTTCTAACACTACCATTTTTCGGAACGTTGGACTCTCTAATTATGGGAAGTTGACACTTGTTTTATGTGCTGTGTTTTCGTGTCGACGCTTTATCAGTCGGTCCCATGGGTTATTGTCATTTAATTCCTTAGTGTAATATTATTATCGATTATATGATAATTCGGTTTACAAAATTTTGGAATGATAAATTTCCAGAAGTATCGAGTACTAGCTAATAAATTCGGAATTTTGAGCTTTCTAATCATTCAAAATTCGGAATTTCAACCCGACCCCGATTTCTGCTCGGGATTGCTCAGTTCGTATGAGCTCAATGTTGGGCGAGCCATTTACCATCACGTAACTCAGACAGGCTAGCACAATTTCTATTCCAGCTAACGCGTAATCCAGACATTTAGATTCCGTGACACCAGAGGGTTCACATGATCGTGTTACCTCACGCCACTAGCCAACTCATTGGCTCCAATCCACAAAGTGGTCTATGCAAAAGTAGCCCAAAGAGATTAGCTCCCAGCGACTCTGTGGTCGCGGAATGCAAACTGGTTTTTTTTTTTTTTTTTTTTCATTTTCATTGGGGTTAGTTATTGTGCGGTATCTCCTGATTACACCCCAATTTGTTTGCTCTGACAACAAAGCGAGGGGGGATATCCTGATAGCCGCTGCGAAATTGGTGTCAAAATATTACCAAACAAAAATAGCACCGATCAAACGTTTCGGCTATGTGTGACCCTGGCAAATACAAAGAGAGCCAAATGGCGCAGTGGTGATGCGTACCCTAAAAAAAAAAAAAATTGATCGCGGCGCACAGTCCTATGGGTATGAAGCAGGCAGCATCCAAAATCCATTGCTGGTTTATTCGCGCAACCCCCTAAAACGCTACCCTTCTTCTCTTTTCCTCGAGATCGAATCCCAAGGCTCGCCGCTATTGCTGGGGTTGAAAACGTTCCTGTGGTGCTTGATGAAGGGTGGAACGCCTTCCATTGCTTGTGTTACGTCCAACCGATGAGATTTTATCTCAAATGGTATTCATGAGCGAGTCTCATATCTCTCTCTCTCTCTCTCTCTCTCTCTCTCTCTCTCTCTCTCTCTCTCTCTCTCCAGGCTCTGTGTGCCATTCCGACATCCACACACATTGACACAAGCAACGGAATGAACGGAAACGCTTACACGTATACGTGTCTCACAAGTGTCGAGGACACTATTGACAATGTGGGTGGGGAAGAGAGCGAGAGAGAGAGAGAGATGGAGAGAGATGCTTGACACGAGATAACGCTTTGCCCCAGACCTTTCTATTATTACCGAAAATCGCGCGTTCACCACCTTCCATCTCATCCCTAGGCAATTGCTTTCTCGCTGATCCCCCACTCGAGGATCTTGAACGACGGAGGATATTTTTTCTTTTTTTCTTCTCGCGATCGAAAGATCGACAAGCAGGATTTTTATGAGCGACGCCTTGACTGTCAAAGTATTTGAAAAAAAAAAAAGATAGGGAAATTGAGAGTTAAGGGGGAAGAAATACATGTAGACGACGAAGTAGCCAATTTTTTTTATATTTTTTTATACTCCTGAAGTTTGCATCTTTGGACAACACCACCAAGAGACTTTTTACTATTTTTATTTTCGAATTTTTATACAAAAAATGTTTTTCTTTTTTTTTTTTTGCAGATTTAGATTTTAGACGTCTAAGCACGAAAAAAAATGAGTGTTACTTTCGTGGCGAATATTATTCAAAGTAAATTTTCGAGACGAAAGAGAATGTTAATTGCTTTCGAACGATGTAAACTTCAATATCATAATTTTTTTTTCGATTTTTTTAGTATTTTAACATCCAAATGATGAACTTATATACTGGGGAAAAAAAAAATAATTAATTTATACAAGATCTGTATAAATTAAATATTTTTGTAAAATAATAAAAAAAAAAAGAATTGATTTGAATAAATAAATATATAAGAAATAATTAATTTTAATAATGGAATGCAATAAGAAAAATTTGATTTCACGAAAAATCTTGTTAATTCAAATAAAAAAATAAATAAAATAAAATAAATTTAAAAAATCAAATAAATCAAATAAACCAAATAAATCAAATAAATCAAATAAATTAAATAAATTAAATAAATTAAATAAATCAAATAAATCAAATAAATTTAAAAAATCAAATAAATAGATAATCAAATAGAAAAATCAATTTAGTTAATATCTAAAAATTTTTCTGTCAGTGACACGAGGAAAAGAAATCCAAGATTTCATTTCTATGCCTACTCGCTCTACTGTTTATTTAGCAAACAATGCCTCGAATATATCATGACCGAAATTGTCGAAGGGGAGAATAAAGAGTAGAGTGCAATGCGGGCTGTGCCGCTATGCTTGGCGGTGTGTCACGTGGTTCGTTCAACGTTCGTTTCACGTTCCGTTGCGAAATTATATTCTCGGCTTGTTCATTGGCCATCGTTGACAATACGGTGCAAAAGTGAGCGAGAAAGAAGCGAACCGTGAAGAAGAAAATAACACGGATAGCTACGATGCGGGGGTGGTAACGTTACGTATGTACGGGCATATGTGTACACAGGGGTAAACACCAACCCCCCCCCGCCATAGAGCCGAATGTAATTAGTTTTTAGCCCCATGGCTATGATAGGGGATGTGAAAATGTGGGCGCAAGCCTAGTCTCCCTGCACAGAGTGCCTTGGGTCCCATCACGAGTCTCTGCAGCCAGCTCCCATCCACCCACATCAACGCACACCCACACACACACCCACAAATCCAATAGGGTAGGGAGGGGCATGTCGAGCAGGGTAAGTTGGGCAATCGAAATATCTGGAAAACTAAGCATAATTTCCACGTCGAGCCTCTCCGCTCATCAAAGTTCCAACCAAAAATGGTAAAAATGGTCCTTGAAAAATTCGAAAAAAATTCTAGCCACTCCAGTGTGAACCCATGCAACTTTTTATCCTCTTGAAATCTCTCCTGAAACCTTATAGTTCTTCGATGACGCCTGTTTTTTTTTCTAAAACGTGTCTTTTTTTTTTTTTGTCTAAAAATGCAATACCAGGGCGAAAAAAAAATCGTACGAGACTTTCTAAAAAATAAAAATGTCGCTTTTGATATTCTCTTCAAGTTTCCCATGGAAAAAGACCGAGGAAAAAATTTTCCCCAAACTTTGCAGTTAATTTTTGATGGCCAATTGTGACTATGTTGATGAATAAAGTCGAATTTTGCAAAATTTGGAAAAAGTTTGGAATTACAGCACGGTAATTCCGAACTTGCTCAACGTGCCCCTCCCTATCCTACTTTATTTTGCTTGCTTGCCGAAAATCTCGATGCACACACACACACACACATATACGAGTCGTCAATTCTGCGGAGGGTGCCAATGCACCAACACAAACGCCCCTCCGTCCATCCACCTACGTTCTACTCGGTCCTGTCTCTTTCTCGATCGTTGTCGTCGTTACGAAGGGTGAGTTTGATGTGCCCAGGGGCGGTTTCAGTTTGCTTGCGGCACTCTTGGCAAGTGCACCTATTGTCTGAGTCCAAGAACCCGAAAATACCCTTATCGACGACTCTCGCCGCCTTCTTTTTTTCCTCGTGCCCTTCTCTGCGCGTTTGTAACGTGCTCGTTGGAAACGCGCTTCGTTCCTTTGGCGCTCACGTCTGACAAACTTCCTCAGTTTAAGATTTTCCCTTCGGATGATCGCTTTACCCGAGTTTACGTGTGATCTCTTTTTTTTTTTTTTTTTTTTCGTTATTTTTTTTTAACATCGTGCTGCGAGTCTTCGTTTCTGCTGGGAATTTTGTGATTTTGTGATGCAAAAGTGCCCTTTGGGATGTGGAGTGCTGTGATGGTTGACGTTTGCATCGGTGGAATGTATTTGACACACTTTTTTTTTTTTTGGCAGTTTTAGACTGCGAGGATAGAAGGTTTTTTTTTTAAAGGAATTTCTTTGAGGCGGGAGCTCGATGGAGAATTTTAAAGAAGCCTTCAAGACATCTTAAAGAAGCCTCGAAGACATTTTAAAGAAGCCTTGAAGACATTTTAAAGAAGCCTTGAAGACATTTTAAAGAAGCCTTGAAGACATTTTAAAGAAGCCTTGAAGACATTTTAAAGAAGCCTTGAAGACATCTTGAAGGAGCCTTAAAGACATCTTAAAGGAGCCTTGAAGACATCTTAAAGAAACCTTAAAGACATTTTAAAGAAGCTTTAAAAGACATCTTAAAGAAGTCTTGAAGAAAGCATCCCGATTGATACTTAGTAAAATCTTCAAATAAAAGCTAGCTCTAAGGCAGGATTTTCGTCTCGAAGGCGTATTTTTTCGGGCTTGATGAAAGAAAAGACGAAAAATATTTTTAATATCCATATTTTTTTTACAGTCTTTTTATTCATGTTTCGAGAACTTACAGATTGTGTAAAAAAAAAAAAATCAAAATTGAACTAATTATGGGCCTCTAAATATGATAGTAAAAAAAATGATATTGCATCGTTGGAATGCAACGAAAAGAATTTTATTCCACTCGGTACGATAATGGTCGTTTTACGCACCTTGTACGATAATGGCCGTTTTACGCACCTTGTACGATAATGGCCGTTTTACGCACCTTGTACGATAATGGCCGTTTTACGCACCTTGTACGATAATGGCCGTTTTACGCACCTTGTACGATAATGGCCGTTTTACGCACCTTGTACGATAATGGCCGTTTTACGCACCTTGTACGATAATGGCCGTTTTACGCACCTTGTACGATAATGGTTCGTAAAATCCCCATTTTCACACCTCGTACAATGAAATTTCGTATAATACTGGACAAAAAAAAGTTTTCTTTGGCAGAACAAAGCCATGGCAAACCTTTTTTTTTTGCAACATTCTCATTAAAGACCTCCAATCTAATTCATCGAGAATTATTTTAGATAACAATAAAAGTCGAGAAAAAAAAATCGTTGCATTTCAACGACGCAAAATTTCAACACTATAAATCTGCAGATAAACATTTTGGACGATACCGAAAATAAATGGAAAAAATGATAATAATATTCATTGCGTTCGAACGATGAAAGCGTCAGGTCCATGGTTGTGCTTCCGGTTATGGGGAGAAGAAAAATTAGCTGGGACAACGATTTGTCAGTGGATTGGATTCGAACGATCAAGCCAACAAGTGATCTATGAAAAAGCAGATGGGAAAGTGATCGTTAGCAAGCGTTTTGTGATCTAGGTGCAAGCTAGTTGTTTTTTTTTTTCGTGCATTTGTGCCTCCATTGTTAGTGATTGAGGGATTTATGGTGATCGTCAACTATCCGGAAATCCTCAATAGAGGATTTCACAGATCACTGTCACTGCTCTGTGATAATTAGATGATAATTGCAGTGTATAATTCGTTCGCCATGGCGTTTGATTGTTCCAGCGGCATTGGGAACATTAAAGTAGCCTAGAAAAAAATGGCCCAGTGTCAACAAAAGTTTCGCTATGACACGGACGTCAAGTAAAGCTTATGGGCATGCTGGAAGTGTTTTAAATTGTGTTAAAAGTGCAGAATAAGATAAAACAATTGCACCATATGGCAAGCATGTTTTCGAAGCGACGAACCCTTCACGTTGATTGGGACTCACCCAGTACCCAGACAGGCACAGTCAAAAGACGTCCGATCTCGTTAGCCTCGACATTCTCGTCGACTCGAAATTGTTTCGAGAACGTAGAGTATTACGAGGTTCGTAATTTTATCGGTGGCTTCGATCTTCGTCTTTTGGATTCGTTCGAAGATCTGCTGGATCAAGATTTAACTGGGGCGATCGAAAATTTGAAAAAGAAACCACGAACTTCCGAGGTTAGTGGAACTTTCCAGAGTACTGGAAGTTCTCGGGTTACTGGAAGTTTTCGGGCTACTGGAAGTTCGCAGGATACTGGAAGTCATCAGGCTACTGGTTCTCAGGCTACTGGAAGTTCTCAGGCTACTGGAAGTTTTCGGGCTACTGGAAGTTCTCAGGATACTGGAAGTCCTCAGGCTACTGGAAGTTCTCAGGCTACTGGAAGTTTTCGGGCTACTGGAAGTTCTCAGGCTACTGGAAGTTCTCAGGCTACTAGAAGGTATCAGGCCACTGGACGTTCTCAGGCTACTGGAACTTCTCAGACCACTGGAACTTACCAGGCAACTGGAAGTTCTCAGGCTACTGGAAGTTCTCAGGATACTGGAACCTCACGAGGTACTGGAACTTTTCGGGCTACTTGCACTGACCAAGCAATTGGAACTTCCCAGGCCACTGGAGCCTCTCGAGGTACTGGAATTTCTCAGGCTACTGGAACTTTTCGGGCTACTGAAACTTCTCAGGCTACTGGAACTTCTCAGACCACTGGAACTTACCAGGCAACTGGAAGTTCTCAGGCTACTGGAAGTTCTCAGGATACTGGAACCTCACGAGGTACTGGAACTTTTCGGGCTACTGGCACTGACCAAGCAATTGGAACTTCCCAGGCCACTGGAGCCTCTCGAGGTACTGGAACTTCTCAGGCTACTGGAACTTTTCGGGCTACTGAAACTTCTCAGGCTACTGGAACTTCTCAGACCACTGGAACTTACCAGGCAACTGGAAGTTCTCAGGCTACTGGAAGTTCTCAGGATACTGGAACCTCACGAGGTACTGGAACTTTTCGGGCTACTGGCACTGACCAAGCAATTGGAACTTCCCAGGCCACTGGAGCCTCTCGAGGTACTGGAACTTCTCAGGCTACTGGAACTTTTCGGGCTACTGAAACTTCTCAGGCTACTGGAACTTCTCAGACCACTGGAACTTACCAGGCAACTGGAAGTTCTCAGGCTACTGGAAGTTCTCAGGATACTGGAACCTCACGAGGTACTGGAACCTTTCGGGCTACTGGCACTGACCAAGCAATTGGAACTTCCCAGGCCACTGGAACCTCTCGAGGTACTGGAACTTCTCAGGCTACTGGAACTTTTCGGGCTACTGAAACTTCTCAGGCTACTGGAACTTCTCAGACCACTGGAACTTACCAGGCAACTGGAAGTTCCCAAGCAATTGGAACTTTTCAGGCCATTGGAACTTACCAGGCAACTGGAACTTCCCACGCAATTGGAACTTCCCAGGCCACTGGAACCTCTCGAGGTACTGGAACTTTTCGGGCTACTGGAACTCCTCGAACAATTGAAACTCCCCAAGCAACTGGAACTCCCCACGCAACTGGAACTTTCCAAGCAACCGTTGAAGCCAGCTCGGCAAAGACTCGAAGCAAGAATGGCAACCGTTGCATCAGCACTTCAACTAGCACATCAGCCAGAAACAGTATAAGTCTTATCGACTCACTGGAGCAAGCATCAAGCACTTCCCAAAAGAACGATGCCGCGAGGATCGAGATAAAGGATTCGCGACGCGTTTCATTGAATATGGAAAGTTCGAAGAACAAGGCCATCAAGTATCGTGAAAACGAACGACAAGATCCAGCCAAATTGCTGGCAAAAACGTTCACAAAGCCCCCAGCGCGAAAGGACTTTGGTCTGAAGCTGTGCAAGGATCCTTTAGCTTGGAAGTCCGCCAAGTGCAATAAAAATTCTTCCGCTTGGAAAGAATTGTCACCGGTTGTGAATGAAACTTCGGTCAAATCGTCGGGTGCTGTTCAACAACACAGGAGTGCAATACCAAAAGTTAAATTGACCAGGTCACTCTCGTCAAGAGGCACTGGCCGCCTCGTGAACTCAAGCTCCGAAAGTTCTGGCTTTGGTTCGCCACTGTCACCTTTGTCACCACTCCAAAGAGACAACAGTCGTTGCCCTGTCAACGAAACGACAAAAGACATCGCCGAACGAACGATCAGCAATAGCTCCAGCAAGAGTTCCGGTCTCGGATCACCGGCCAGTCCGGATTCACCACTCTCACCTGATAGCCGACAATACGCTGCTTTCTATTTGATTCAGCAGCAGCTTGAAAAACTTCACAATTGCCCTTGCGAGAGAAGACAAGCCCAGGTATGACAGACTCACTCTCCCTCTCTCTCTCTCTCTCTCTCTCTCTCTCTCTCGCTCTCTCTCTCTCTCTCTCTCTCTCTCTCTCTCTCTCTCTCTCTCTCTCTCTCTCTCTCTCTTTCTTGTATTTACGTGGATCAATCGATTGGCAAAATGGAATCGTTCGAAACACCAAACGTGGAAAGGACATACGAAACTTTGGTCCATTCCGATAGTGTGGTATTTCGATTAATTGGTCAGCCGTTGTTTGGCTGAAACTTAGAACTTCAATAAGTGTGTCAGCATCTCACATTATAGCTGGACATCTCCGACATTGTTCTAGAATTCTTCATAGTTTACATTAATACACTAAGCGCAAAGATTGAAGGATCGCTTTTTTTTTTTCGTCGAAAAATTGCCCTTTTTCGGGCAGCTGTATCACGGTAAAAAAAAATTATTGAAAAAATAAATAAATAAAGGATTTTTCAGCATTAATCTTCAACTTTAGAACGCTTGTGTTCATAATTTATGATCTTTTATCAACGAAAAAAAATTGTCGCTAAGAAAAATGGGAATTAAAAAAAATTGTTCTTTGCCGGGTTACCCGAGGCGCAGAAATTTTTTTAAAGAAAATCTATTTCGCCCATTGGAAAGCGTATATATTCTTCTACAATTTTGTTTTTCTTGCAAACATCTGTGCGATTTTTTTTCACCGGGTTATTAACGTCCAAAGTAAAAAAATGCATTTTTTCATTACGCCAGTGATAACTCGGTGAAGAAAAATCGCACAGAGATTTGTAAAAAAAACAAAATTGTAGAAGAAGATATACACTTTCAATAGGCCGAAACGGATTTTCTTGAAAAAAATTTCCGTTCCCCGTCTAACCCGGCCAAAGTTGGTCGAATTTTTTTAATTCCCGTTTTTCTTGCTTAGCAACAATTTTTTTCGTTGAAAAACGTTTATTAAAAAATTATGAACACAAGCGTTTTAAAGTTGAAGATTAATGCTACAAAATCCTTTTTTTTTTACTTTTTTTTCCAATAACTTTTTACCGAGATGCAGCTGCACGAAGAGGAGCAACTTTTCGACGAAGAAAAAGTGATTTTTAAATTTATTTTTGCTCTCATTGGTAGTTCTAACGATTTGAGCATCGTAAAACGCATTTCAAAATATGAGCTGCTATCGACTGGAAGTTTGGAAACCGAACCACATGTCGAAACGTTTCCCTCCAACCGAGCCCACTCTCGCATAAAAAAAAAAAAGAAGACATTTGGGGGGGGCTATTCCGCCCATGGGTTTTTTTTTCTCATTTTGGTTCAATACCGCAGGCAGCACCGGTGAATACGCGTAGGGCTTTATCACGCGGTACGTAGCTCGGGTATGTGCAGCGGTGACCGGCTTTGCCCGGCGCTGCCTCATGAGAGATTGGAACGTCTAGCTACGATTCTAGGATCATAAATCTTCTGAGTCACATTCTCTAGGGGTCGCGGTGCCTAGCCCCATGGGTGAGAGCGAGTCGGCTTCCACGTGGTGCGATGGAATTACGATTCCACCTCTCCCCCCCCCCCCCCCTCTCATCTCCTCCTCTCCTCGTCTTCAATCCCTGATGGCGCTTCCCCACCCCCGCTTTTCTCTGGTGAACGATGCAAGCTTGGGTCACTTTGCCGCGTAACAGGACGAATTTTTAGCATGTGCAAGCACGCGGGATGGCCCTTGGCACATTCCACCCTTCAGGCGGACGATCTGGATTTGGATTTTTTTTTATTGTGAAAAAAAAAAAAAAAACGGACATTTCCGCAACTCTGACAATAATTTCTTCATATTTTCATACATCTCGGGTAATTTTTTTCAAGTTATTTCACGCATCAATTGAGGCGTTAAGGCAGTAGTCTGCTTTAGGAGCCGAAAAAAAAGCGTTTTTTCAACAATTTTTTTGAAAGGGAAGGAAATGATTGCGGTAAACGAAATTTTGAGACGATAGTATATTATATTCAAGCTTTAAAAAACAATTTTTATTATTACAAATTATTGAAATTTGCCAAAGTTGTAACGATTTTTCTGGGGCGCCTGGAGTGTGCACTCGTAAATCGGTGCCGGTGATGGAGGTCGTGCGATGCATCTGAAACAGTGGAACCAAATTTTTTTTTAGTTTTTATAAGTTCCTTTTCTATATGAACTAAAAAAATACCGAAGAAATGACGAAATTCCAAATTTTTTCGAAGTTTGAAAAAAAAATTCACTTTTTTGAGAAAAAAAAATTCACTTTAAGTTGCAAAACAAGTAATTTAAATAGTACTTTTGTCCAACTTTTTTAGTTCAAATAGAAGATAATTCAATACTGAAGCTAGATCACTTTGGTTTTTTTCGATCGGACATATATTGTTTTTACTATCGCCGGCACCGTTTTCCAAAACTTGTGAAAATGAAAACTCGAGAAAACGGGCTGTAAAGTTCTGCCCGAGCATTCGCACCTGCTCGACGCTCGGCCACTAAAACTGATCTAGCTTCGAAAATATGTCGAATTGGCCTCTAAAATTTTGAACACATATTCTTGGATAGTTTTGGAATAGATTTAAGACAAAAACGAAAAATCGATTTTTTGAAGCCTGTAAAGCAGACTACTGCCTTAAAGTTTAAAGGCGCTCGGAGCATACCTGAGAGGCGTTACCGCAGAATGAAAAATTTGGGCACTCGGACACTTTTGCCGTATTCCATCATTTGGTATATTATTTTTAAGACCCTAAAGCACCTTTTAAGCGAAATTTTTTTTTTTCGAAAAATTGGAAATTTTACTGATTTCCCCCCTTAAGATATCTTGCTAAGGATTTATGAAATTTAAAAAAAAATGGATTTTTTGAAGAATCTACAGTGATGTTTGGGTTTGTTTGGGTTTGTTTGGGTTTGTTTGGGTTTGTTTGGTTCAGGGATGAATCCCTGCTACGGATTCATTCACGCGACGAGCCAATTCGGAAAACGCGGGAAATAGAAGTGTGACTTGGGGTATAGCTAGATGGCGCTCGCCTCCCGTTTTTTTTCTCCTCCTCTATGCCCCCCGAAAGGTTTTTCTTTATTGAGCTTTCGCGCCCTGGCACTTTTACCGCTCGATGAACGAATCCACTCTATAGCTTTCTCCCTTTCCCGCTGGCGGGGAAAGAGGACTCTTCGCTTTGACTTGTTTGCCATGGAGATAGCGCGTAGATCGGGCGCTTGCCGCTCGATGGCGACACTTGTATTTTCCTATTTTGCTCCGGTGAGGGATCCTAAGGGGAATCCCAATTGGTGAGCTGCGTGATATAAACACAGGGTAGCAAGCCCGTTGGGCCGTTAGCTACTGGCAAAAAAAGCAATTGCCTCGCGTTGTTCGAACGCCCCTGCCATTCTCGCTTAAAACGTTTTTGTGGCTTTCTCAAGAAGAAATATACCTTGTTCGAAAGCCAGGCTAGCGTGCTCTGGACCTGACGCCCTCTTCTCGTTCAATTTCGAGCTACATTCCGCCCAGGAAGTTGGCTCGTTCTTGTCGACAATGCCCGGAGGCTCTGTCGCAATTGCTTGTCACTAAAAACCAGAGCGTTAAAATTATCAGACACCAATCGGGATTTTTTTTTTTTCAACGCGAGACACTTATGCAGACGTTTTACATGTATGAAAATTTTTGGTACCATTTATTATATAATTAAACTGTACGAATAAATGTTTTCATTAAAAAATATTGCAACGTGACGTTACGACGCGGTGTTCCAGAAAGGTTTTGACGGTAGTGGCCCGTTCGTGGGAAATCCAACGATTTCAATATTGATGTGAAACTTCAATGTTGATATGAGCCAAGAATTTTGCGTATTTTAACATCCAAATGCTGAACAATTGTCCAATAAAAAGTTGGATAATCCGGCAAAAAAAAATTGAAACTTTACACAACATTTTTGTTCTTTTTTGCAATAAAAAAGTGGCAATAATATAATAAAATATAATATAATATATAATACAATACAATACAATATCATATATAATATAATATAATATAATATAATATAATATAATATAATATAATATAATATAATATAATATATATAATATCATATAATATCATATAATATAATATACTATAGTATAATATACTATAGTATAATATAATATAATATAATATAATATAATATAATATAATATAATATAATATAATATGATATAATATACTATAGTATAATATAATATAATATAATATAATATAATTTACTATAGTATAATATACTATAGTATAATATAATATAATATAATATAATATAATATAATATAATATAATATAATATAATATAATATAATATAATATAATATACTATAGTATAATATACTATAGTATAATATACTATAGTATAATATAATACAATATAATATCATATAATATCATACAATATAATATAATATAATATACTATAGTATAATATACTATAGTATAATATAATATAATATAATATAATATAATATAATATAATATAATATAATATACTATAATATAATATAATATAATATAATATAATATAATATACTATAGTATAATATACTATAGTATAATATAATATAATATAATATAATATAATATAATATAATATAATATAATATAATATAATATAATATAATATAATATAATATAATATAATATAATATAATATAATATAATATAATATAATATACTATAGTATAATATACTATAGTATAATATAATGTACTATAGTTTAATATAATATAATATTACATCATATAATATAATATTATATCATATAATATCATATATCATATAATATAATATAATATAATAGGGAATAAGATGGAATAAGGGCACGTAAAAAGGGGAAGCACCAAGTACACTGGAAGCAACAATAATATAATAATTATTATTAATTTAATTAATATAATTAATATAATAAATTAAAAAAATGTATCTTATAATTTAAACTCAATGACTTCAGTGACTTATCGGCCATTAAGCGATTCCAGGCCTGATTCTTGAGCTGTTTAACTAACATTTTGTATAAGAAAAAAAATTTAATCAATTTTTCGATGCCGCTACATGTACTTTCCCCCTTAACTCCTGTAAGAAAAAACTGTTAGAAGCAAAGATTTCGCTCTCGTACTTCACTAAATATATACTGGATAGTCTCCGATTGGCGCGGGGGCGCAGCAAACCCCCTCCGATTCAATTTTGTCGAGCAAGTCAAATTTCGTCTCGGAGCCTTTTTTCTTGTCCGCTTTGAAGGAAAAAAAATAAAAATAAAAAAAATAAAAACTCCGCGTCAACATTATTGTAGCCTCGGGCTGTAGGATTTAACATGATGGGGGCTGGTATGGAATACTTCGTACAATATCTTGAGCCTTATCAAGCCCCCCCCCCCCCCCCCACCCCTCCCTCAAAGAAGAGACCGGGAAAGTAGCGTGTATCTGTATCCATGACGAGCGTGCGTTTTTCCCGCATCTACCCTTGAGCCCAAGTCCCAAAGGAAGAGAAATAGGGAGGAATAAGGGCTTCACTTTCATGTGGAAAAAAAAAAAAAAATGATTCGCAATAATCCCGAAGCCAGTGACATGGCAATAACGCCTTCCATAAGCGCCACCCCATCCGAAGCTTTTCGCTACCACATCTCGCGCGACTACTCGTACAAACGTCTCCGACATAGCTGAACGATCTTCTCCCCCCCCCCCCCCCTTAGCCTGGTATTTGCCATTGCCTTCCTCAACCTCCTCCCATACACGGAGGCTGTTCAAAAAGACTACCGGATCCATCTCAAAGATCACACTACGTGTCGCAAGTCTCTTGGCAATTAACGATAGCAAATTTTGTCTCATTGATAGCTTTGATGGTTGTCCATTTTGAAAGGTCTCGCAGATTTGTGAGAAAACGGTCCAAAAATAACGAATGAAAAGATCCCGAGCAGAAATCTAATCAGGCTGCCTGAGGATCCATCAGGGCCGGATCAGGGATCAATAAGGCGCCCTGATCAGGCACGCATGATTTGCGCCGGACAGGGGCCTGAGCAGGGATCAATGAGGCGCCCTGATCAGGCAGGCCTGATTTGTGCCAGACAGGGGCCTGAGCAGGGATCAATAAGGCGCCCTGATCAGGCACGCCTGATTTGCGCCGGATAGAAGCCTTATCAGGTATCAATAAGGCGCCCTGATCAGGCACGCATGACTTGCGCCGGACAGGGGCCTGAGCAGGGATCAATAAGGCGCCCTGATCAGGCACGCCTGATTTGCGCCAGACAGGGGCCTGAGCAGGGATCAATAAGGCGCCCTGATCAGGCACGCCTGATTTGCGCCGGATAGAAGCCTTATCAGGTATCAATAAGGCGCCCTGATCAGGCACGCATGATTTGCGCCGGACAGATTGGGCCGGAAAGATTGGGACGGTCATCGCCAAAACCGGAACAAAAACTAAACGATCAAGTCAAGTAAAATAAAAACTTAAACTTTAAAAAAATGTTTTCATATGTTTCATATTTTTAATAACGTTAGTAAACTTGATAACGTGTAACTGCGATAATAATTTAATAAATGTTGATCTATTTTTAAACAAAAAATTAATCAAATGATTGAGCCAGATGACACGCATGTGTCAGGCAGGATGAGGCACCTGATCCGGGCCAGATAAGTTGCTTGATCCGAGCCAGATATAGTGCCTAATCCGAGCCTGGTAAGGTGCCTGATCCGGGCCTGATAAAGCGCCTGATCAGAGCCTGATAAGGTGCCTGATCCGGACCTGAATTTGCAAAAGCGTTACATCCCTGATCAGGGCCGGACTAAATTTGCCTGATCCGGCCCGGATTTGCTATTGTGGCAGCCTGATCCGGTCCGGATTTCACCCTGAACAAATTTCTGCTCGGGATCATAGGTGAGCAGCAACAACTTACAAGATGTTGGATCCTAAGAAATATGTAAAAAAAAAAAATGTTGTTCTCTTATTTGAGAAAAACCTCGGGAATTTTTGATTATTCGAGAAACCTCGGCAAGTGGCACTTGATTCGTCAAGCTTTATCCTTTCTTCCTCCTTATCCTGGAATCTCTTGGACTTCTCTTTTGATATCACCAAGCAATACTCGTCCAATGGTTCTTGAGAAAGCTTTTTCTTTCTTTCTCACATTGCTCCTTGATCTTCTCACTTCTTATCCGAGCAATACGTATTCACCCTTCGTTGCAGAAAGAAAAAAAAAAGAAAAAAAAATAAAGAAACGAGATGACTGAGACGAGGGAAGGCTCTCTCGTCGAGAGAGCAGAAGCTCGTTCTCGAATCTCCGATCGCTTCCCGAAGTGTCGAATTCATTGGCCTATCGAGTAGCTATGAACTTTTGCCACGAGGGGTTGCTACCCTTCACTTTTCTTTCGTTGGATTTGTAAACGAATGCTTCGGGAAATCGATTCTCGTACGTACAGGCTCACACTGGGGCAAAAGTTTCGAAGGTGTCTGTCCTTTTTTTTTTG
Source organism: Ophion ventricosus (assembly GCA_963932345.1). Classification (NCBI taxonomy): domain Eukaryota; kingdom Metazoa; phylum Arthropoda; class Insecta; order Hymenoptera; family Ichneumonidae; genus Ophion; species Ophion ventricosus. Next base: position 1,134,941 of record OZ010716.1, on the reverse strand, counting down.
ATTGAGCAAAAAATTTGTTGGATAGATTAGATTAGGCTTATTAGTGCTACACGGACAGAAAAATTCTTTTGATATTAACTAGATGCGTCAATTTTTTTTTTCTTAATTTGAATCAACTAGTTTTTTCGTGAAATTAAATTTTTCCTATTGCATTCCACTATTAAAATTCTTTATTAAATTTATTTATTCAAATCAAGATTAGTTTAATATCGTCTAATAACGAAATATTTTATTTATTCTTAATAAATCTGTGATTTGGTTTGGGTTTGTTTGGGTTTATTATTTATTAGTGCTACACTGACAGAAAATTTCTTTTGATATTAACAAGATGTGTCTATTTGATTTTTCTTTTTTAATTTGAATCAACTAGATTTTTCGTGAAATTAAATTTTTCCTATTGCATTCCACGATTAAAATTCTTTATTTTAAATTTATTCAAATCAAGATCTATTTAATATCGTCTAATAACGAAATATTTTATTTATTCTTAATAAACCTGTGATTTGGTTTGGGTTTGTTTGGGTTTGTTATTTATTAGTACTACACTGACAGAAAAATTCTTTTGATATTAACTAGATGTGTCTTTTTGATTTTTCTTTTTTTAATTTGAATCAACTAGATTTTTTGTGAAATTAAATTTTTCCTATTGCATTCCACTATGAAAATTCTTTATTTTAAATTTATTTATTCAAATCAAGATCTATTTAATATCGTCCAACAACGAAATATTTTATTTATTTCTAATAAATCTGTGATTTGGTTTGGGTTTGTTTGGGTTTATTATTTATTAGTACTACACTGACAGAAAAATTCTTTTGATAAACTAGATGCGTCCATTTGTTTTTTTTTAATTTGAATCAACTAGTTTTTTCGTGAAATCAAATTTTTCCTATTGCATTCCACTATTAAAATTCTTTATTTTAAATTTATTTATTCAAATCAAGATCTATTTAATATCGTCCAACAACGAAATATTTTATTTATTTCTAATAAATCTGTGATTTGGTTTGGGTTCGTTTGGGTTTATTATTTATTAGTCCTACACTGACAGAAAAATTCTTTTGATAAACTAGATGCGTCCATTTGTTTTTTTTTTTAATTTGAATCAACTAGTTTTTTCGTGAAATCAAATTTTTCCTATTGCATTCCACTATTAAAATTTTTTATATAAATTTATTTACTCAAATGAAGATCTATTTAATATCGTCTAATAACGAAATATTTTATTTATTCTTAATAAATCTGTGATTCGGTTTGGGTTTGTTTGGGTTTATTATTTATTAGTACTACACTGACAGAAAAATTCTTTTGATAAACTAGTTGCGGCCATTTGTTTTTTTTTTATTTGAATCAACTAGATTTTTCGTGAAATCAAATTTTTCCTATTGCATTCCACTATTAAAATTTTTTATATAAATTTATTTACTCAAATCAAGATCTATTGAATATCGTCTAATAACGAAATATTTTATTTATTCTTAATAAACCTGTGATTTGGTTTGGGTTTGTTTGGGTTTGTTATTTATTAGTACTACACTAACAGAAAATTTCTTTTGATATTAACTAGATGTGTCTTTTTGATTTTTCTTTTTTTTATTTGAATCAACTAGATTTTTTGTGAAATTAAATTTTTCCTATTGCATTCCACTATGAAAATTCTTTATTTTAAATTTATTTATTCAAATCAAGATCTATTTAATATCGTCCAACAACGAAATATTTTATTTATTTCTAATAAATCTGTGATTTGGTTTGGGTTTGTTTGGGTTTATTATTTATTAGTACTACACTGACAGAAAACTTCTTTTGATATTAACTAGATGCGTCTATTTGATTTTTCTTTTTTTATTTGAATCAACTAGATTTTTCGTGAAATCAAATTTTTCCTATTGCATTCCACTATTAAAATTCTTTATTTTAAATTTATTTATTCAAATCAAGATCTATTTGATATCGTCTGATAACGAAATATTTTATTTATTCTTAATAAATCTGTGATTCGGTTTGGGTTTGTTTGGGTTTATTATTTATTAGTCCTACACTGACAGAAAAATTCTTTTGATAAACTAGATGCGTCCATTTGTTTTTTTTTTTTTTTGAATCAACTAGTTTTTTCGTGAAATTAAATTTGTCCTATTGCATTCCACTATTAAAATTCTTTATTTTAAATTTATTCAAATCAAGATCTATTTAATATCGTCCAACAACGAAATATTTTATTTATTCCTAATAAATCTGTGATTTGGTTTGGGTTTGTTTGGGTTTATTATTTATTAGTCCTACACTGACAGAAAAATTCTTTTGATAAACTAGATGCGTCCATTTGTTTTTTTTTAAATTTAAATCAACTAGATTTTTCGTGAAATTAAATTTTTCCTATTGCATTCCACTATTAAAATTCTTTCTTTTAAATTTATTCAAATCAAGATCTATTTAATATCGTCCAACAACGTAATATTTTATTTATTCCTAATAAATCTGTGATTTGGTTTGGGTTTTCTTCGGATTAAAAAAAAAGGAAAATAATTTAATTATTTTTTTCACCGCACTTTTATGCCATGAATATTCCTTTCTCGTATTCACGCGACACGTCACTTTTTATCTTTATTTCATTTCAATCTCCAGTCTTCACTAAATTTGAATATATTTAATATTTAAATAGACTAGAATCTCTAGCACCGATTGTTGCCAGTCTCGTTAAAATTACCCGAGCAGAAATCTAATCAGGCTGCCTGAGGATCCATCAGGGCCGGATCAGGGATCAATAAGGCGCCCTGATCAGGCACGCATGATTTGCGCCGGACAGGGGCCTTATCAGGTATCAATAAGGCGCCCTGATCAGGCACGCATGATTTGCGCCGGACAGGGGCCTGAGCAGGGATCAATAAGGCGCCCTGATCAGGCACGCCTGATTTGCGCCAGACAGGGGCCTGAGCAGGGATCAATAAGGCGCCCTGATCAGGCACGCCTGATTTGCGCCGGATAGAAGCCTTATCAGGTATCAATAAGGCGCCCTGATAAGGCACGCATGATTTGCGCCGGACAGATTGGGCCGGAAAGATTGGGACGGTCATCGCCAAAACCGGAACAAAAACTAAACGATCAAGTCAAGTAAAATAAAAACTTAAACTTAAAAAAAATGTTTTCATATGTTTCATATTTTTAATAACGTTAGTAAACTTGATAACGTGTAACTGCGATAATAATTTAATAAATGTTGATCTATTTTTGAACAAAAAATTAATCAAATGATTGAGCCAGATGACACGCATGTCTCAGGCTGGATGAGGCACCTGATCCGGGCCAGATAAGTTGCTTGATCCGAGCCAGATATAGTGCCTAATCCGAGCCTGGTAAGGTGCCTGATCCGGGCCTGATAAAGCGCCTGATCAGAGCCTGATAAGGTGCCTGATCCGGGCCTGAATTTGCAAAAGCGTTACATCCCTGATCAGGGCCGGACTAAATTTGCCTGATCCGGCCCGGATTTGCTATTGTGGCAGCCTGATCCGGTCCGGATTTCACCCTGAACAAATTTCTGCTCGGGTAACACACCGGGTAATTTCCATTGCCATCCAACGATCCAAATTTCAGCACCGTCAATCGGGATCACTGTGACAATTTTTTGCCCAAAGCCTAACCCCGCTTCATCCATCATCAATGTCATCATCCACTTGTTTTTTTTTCTCTTCCTCCCAAGAGACTTGAAAAAAAATTATCCCCGGATGTGCAATGGTTTTCTCGAGAAACACGTATAGGATGCAATAAAATCGCTAAGGGATTCCGCGACTCGCGTCCCACGCTGGAATTGCATTACCTTGCATCATCTCACGTGACTCACTCTGATGTCTATAAAACTCGAGGGAGCTTTCGTCGAGTCGGGTCATAGAACTTTCAGTCTCATCGTCCAGGTCCATAATTTAGTGACAATTACTATCCATCTATATTTACTACTTTCCTTTTTTTTTTTTTTTTCTTCTATCAACGCTCACCTCGTCTTGATCTCATTGTTCCACCTGTATATATCGTATACCTGCGTTGATACACGACACCGTCCGAGTACCCAAGTACGCCTTAACCCCCTCTCCCCCCCCTTCCAACTACAATCGCGGGTCTAATTAACGTTAATAATAAGACGTTCGCAGCGAGGAGGGAAAAAAATTCGAGAGGCCGTAGACGAGAGAAGAGTATGGTGCGAGAAACGACATGGCAGTTACGTAACTTGGCCATGGATCAGGTACGACGTGGGTCGTAGAGCCGATCTCGTGTGTGACTCGACAACGAGAGGAACCGCCAAGATAATGACAGTTGTTTGCTTCGTGAAAAGGGAACGGGGAACAAGAAAAGGGCCGTATGGGAGGAGCCTAGGCATTCGTGTAACCGGAAGTTTTATCATTGGGTTTTGATAGATGAGAGATGACGATGCTGTGAAGGATTGTGACGATTCGGATAGGTGGTTATTGGGAATTATGGTCGGGTCAGTCGAAGCGTTGAGTCAAAATTCAGATGGCTAATTCAGTAAAATAAAGTAAAGTTACTGTAGAGTAATAAAGTAGAGTAAAGTTACTGTAAAGTAGTAAAAGTAAAGTGAAGTTACTGTAAAGTAGTAAAAGTAAAGTGAAGTTACTGTAACGTAGTGAAGTAAAGTTACTGTAAAGTAGTAAAGTAAAGTGAAGTTACTGTAAAGTAGTAAAGTAAAGTGAAGTTACTGTAAAGTAGTGAAGTAAAGTGAAGTTACTGTAACATAGTAAAGTAAAGTTACTGTAAAGTAGTAAAGTAAAGTTAAGTTATTGTAAAGTAGTAAAAGTAAAGTGAGGTCACTGTAAAGTAGTAAAGTAAAGTGAAGTTACTGTAAAGTAGTAAAGTAAAGTGAAGTTACTGTAAAGTAGTAAAGTAAAGTTAAGTTACTGTAAAGTAGTAAAAGTAAAGTGAAGTTACTGTAAAGTAGTAAAAGTAAAGTGAAGTTACTGTAACATAGTAAAGTAAAGTTACTGTAAAGTAGTAAAGTAAAGTGAAGTTACTGTAAAGTAGTAAAGTAAAGTTAAGTTACTGTAAAGTAGTAAAAGTAAAGTGAAGTTACTGTAAAGTAGTAAAAGTAAAGTGAAGTTACTGTAAAGTAGTAAAAGTAAAGTGAAGTTACTGTAAAGTAGTAAAGGTAAAGTGAAGTTACTGTAAAGTAGTAAAGTAAAGTAAAGTTACTGTCAAGTAGTAAAGTAGAGTAAAGTTACTGTAAAGTAGTAAAGTAAAGTTACTGTAAAGTAGTAAAGCAAAGTTACTCCGAACTAGTAAAAGTAAAGTGAAGTTACTGTAAACTGGTAAAGTAAAGTTACTGTAAATTAGTAAAGTAAAGTTACGGTAAAGTAGTAAAGTTAAGTAAAGTTACTGTTAAGTAGTAAAGTAAAGTAAAGTTACGGTAAAGTAGTAAAGTTAAGTAAAGTTACTGTTAAGTAGTAAAGTAAAGTAAAGTTACAGTATCTTCACTTTTTACAGTGAAGTAGTAAAGTAAAGCTACTGTGAAGTAGTGAAGTAAAGTTACTGTAAACTAGTAAAAGTAAAGTAAAGTTACTGTAAAGTAGTAAAGTAAAGTTTACTGTAAAGTAGTAAAGTAAAGTTACTATAAAGCAGTAAAGTAAAGTTTACTGTAAAGTAGTAAAGTAAAGTTACTGTAAAGTAGTAAAGTAAAGTTACTGTAAAGTAGTAAAGTAAAGTTTACTGTAAAGTAGTAAAGTAAAGTTACTGTAAAGTAGTAAAGTAAAGTTTACTGTAAAGTAGTAAAGTAAAGTTACTGTAAAGTAAAGTTACTGTGAACTACTAAAAGTAAAGTAAATTTACTGTGAACTAGTGAAAAGTAAAGTAAAGTTACTGTAAAGTAGTAATTTACTGTAAAGTGAGACTTCTACGTAACCAGTCTTCCCAATGAACAATCCTTGCAAAGACTGGCTGCGCCGGATAAAAAGTGGCCCACTAATGTCCCCAGTAACCCAAACAGCTGAATGCTGCGACATTGAACGGCCACGGAGTAATCTATGGAAAAGCAGATCGGTTGTCGGTTTACAATGACTTTGTGTTTCGCGTACGCAACCAACTTTTATTCCGTCAAATCGTTCCAAATGAAGGCGTCAAAAACTGCATCACCGTAGTCTTTATCACCCCTCGTGGCAGTCTATTAGGAATGGTGAACGAACCACCCCTGGGACGATGAAGGGTAGAGAGTTCCAGCTAGAAAGAGAGACGTCAGCTTGGTTTACTCCCGGAGTGCTTTCAACTGGTGTGTCTTGTTCGCTCTATATGCGAAAGCATTTCGCCTGCAAAAATATTCCTAGTCTCGTATATATATATATCCGTATCGGTTACTGTTATACGTACTGGGTTTTGTCGCTGCTACTGATGGACTGGAGTGAACAGCCAGCTAGTGGAAAGGGTCTCAGAGAGAGAGAGAGAGAGAGAGAGAGAGAGAGAGAGAGAGAGACTGAAACGGTAGGGAATATATATCGAGCCTGCCGCCCCGAATAATTGTGCCCCTGACATTGAAGCCCAAAGCCAGGAGAATGCGAGCTTGTTTAGCATGCATCCAAAATCTTCCGGGGCGCTGAGCATTTGCCATAAATATGCAGATTTTGCCGGAGGTGCTGCTTCCATGGTGGTCTCCGCTCTTCGTCGGTCCTATATACGTATTTTTTTTTTTTTTTTACCGTATTCCAACATCGAGCCATCGCTTTTTTTTACCCCTGTGCTCGTTCTTTCTGCTTTTTCGCAAAAACCTAAATGAAAAAGGAGACCACTAAATCATGGATTATCGCCTGTTCTCTGTTTATCGAAGCTCAATCGGATGTAGCTTCGGGAGAATCGTCTCGTGTAGCTTACGTTCAACTTATTACCGTCAATAGCGTTAATAGCCCTTTAAATTTTTTATATTTTACACAATATTGAAATTTTACTATTGGTTAATAGTAATATTGAAATTTACTATCGGTTAATTTTTATACTGTTAATAGCCCTTTTGAATTTTTTTATTTTATACGAAATTGAAATCTTACACAAAATTTAATTTTCATACAAAATTTAAATTTCATACAAAATTTAAATTTTGCTCAATATTTAAATTTTGCACAATATTTAAATTTTGTACAATATTTAAATTTTGCACAATATATAAATTTTGCACAATATTTACATTTTGCACAATATTTAAATTTTGCATAATATTAAAATTTCACACAATATTTAATTTTATTAATGAAATTTTTTGGGTAAAATTTAAAATTTATACAAAATGTTATTTTTACACAAAAATTAAATTTTACACAAAATTAAATTTTTACACGAAAATTAAATTTTACACGAAAATTAAATTTTACACAAAATTTAATTTTTATACAAAATTTAAATTTTACCCAAAATTCAAATTTTGTGTAAAATTATTTTTTTGTGTAAAAATTAATTTTACCAAAAATTTAATTTTTACATAAAATTTAAATTCTACACAAAATCAAAATTTCACACAAAATTTTCGTTCTTTTTTGCAATAAAAAAGTACTTTTTGAAACTGATTTCCACAAAAAAAAAGTAGGTACAAGTTCAAGGTAATATTGTTATTAAGTTGTGTGTACAATTTTAGCACGATTAAAGTTTAAAGCTTAAAACTACGAAAAAATTAGTGATTTCAGTGACTTCCCGGTTAATCAGTGATTCCAGGGCCATACAATCCACCAGCTTTTACCATTTCACGTATAATTAAAAATCGACTTTATAATGGCACTACATATACCCCCCCCCCCCCCCCCCCCCCTTAAACAAGAACATTGAACACCTTCGGTAAGAATATATGAAAATTCCAAATTATCATCGTCTATCAATGACAATGTGGTGGCAGCTCAACCACATCTGTAGGAAATCAGTCAATTATCGTTTTGTCATATATGGCATGTCATCTAATATGATAATGACCCTCGGACCGAAAACAAGGGCGACAATAGTGGTAACAAACATCAAGGATGAACACAAGTTTCATGTATATATATATATATATATTTGATTGGCTAACAAATGGATATCTGGCACGTTAAGTCAGTACGAGATACGCCCTTTCAACGGTCACACCATAAGCGCCAATGTGTACAGACAGCATTGTATGGAATACTTGAGTAGCACGTCGAATATGCGTTACCGCTCGCGCACAAATGCGTTTATAATATTCACCCCCGTGTACACAGAGAGGGTGGCGAAAGGACGGAATATGGTTGAGGAGAAATTGGAGTGGGCGGAAGAGTCTCTCTCTCCTCTCTCTCTCTCTCTCTCTCCTCTCTCTCCTCTTCTCTCTCTCTCTCTCTCTCTCTCTCTCTCTCTCTCTCTCTCCTCTCTCTCTCTCTCTCTCTCTCTCTCTCTCTCTCTCTCTCTCTCTCTCTCTCTCTCTCTCTCTCCCCCTCCCTCCCTCTCTCTCCCCTCCCTCTCTCTCTCTCCCTCTCTCCCCCTCTCCTTTTCTTGCTTTCTCATAATGGAAGAACGTCTAAAGGGACTGTCAATACTTCTTACAGCATTGTCGAAAAAAAAAAAATAATCTTTAAGTTTGCATCGTTGACATGCAACGAAATTTTCCTTTCTAATATTTTTTTTTTTCCTCATTTATATTACTTTACAAAAGCTTTTTTGCAGATAAAAATTCTAAATTCTGAATAAGCGATTTGAAAAATTGCTTATTCGAAATTGCTTAGCAATCGAAAATGTATAATTTTCATTGCAAATTTCAAACTTCATATTTTAAATTGAAAAAAAAAAAACCATTGAGAACAAGTCGAAAATGTCGGTGAAAAAAATTGACAACACACACATACAGTATTTATTACCAGGTTGTTTATTGCGCAAAATGGCTTGTCCTTTGCCCACGGGACTTGCCCAACATCCTCGTTGCAAAATTGGATAAGCGAAGAAACTTTTGCGTTTGAATGAATGCGCCTGGTGGGCTTTTCCACGTGGGCGTAAACTACCGTGCATCGCAACTTCCGGCGTGTGCTTGCCAGGTGAAAAATGCAAAAAAAAACGACACACAACAGCCCGAGCAGAAATCTAATCAGGCTGCCTGAGGATCCATCAGGGCCGGATCAGGGATCAATAAGGCGCCCTGATCAGGCACGCATGATTTGCGCCGGACAGGGGCCTGAGCAGGGATCAATAAGGCGCCCTGATCAGGCACGCCTGATTTGCGCTAGACAGGGCCCTGAGCAGGGATCAATAAGGCGCCCTGATCAGGCACGCCTGATTTGCGCCGGATAGAAGCCTTATCAGGTATCAATAAGGCGCCCTGATCAGGCACGCATGATTTGCGCCGGACAGATTGGGCCGGAAAAATTGGGACGGTCATCGCCAAAACCGGAACAAAAACTAAACGATCAAGTCAAGTAAAATAAAAACTTAAACTTAAAAAAAAATGTTTTCACATGTTTCATATTTTTAATAACGTTAGTAAACTTGATAACGTGTAACTGCGATAATAATTTAATAAATGTTGATCTATTTTTAAACAAAAAATTAATCAAATGATTGAGCCAGATGACACGCATGTCTCAGGCAGGATGAGGCACCTGATCCGGGCCAGATAAGTTGCTTGATCCGAGCCAGATATAGTGCCTAATCCGAGCCTGGTAAGGTGCCTGATCCGGGCCTGATAAAGCGCCTGATCAGGGCCTGATAAGGTGCCTGATCCGGACCTGAATTTGCAAAAGCGTTACATCCCTGATCAGGGCCGGACTAAATTTGCCTGATCCGGCCCGGATTTGCTATTGTGGCAGCCTGATCCGGTCCGGATTTCACCCTGAACAAATTTCTGCTCGGGAGTGTCAACGGAAAAAGTCACAAATATTAGGTAGCGTTTTGTTCTTCGTCCGTAAGGAAAAGCGAGTGAATTGAAATATGCGCGCGCGGCATCGTCTCGCTCTCTCGCAATGAGTCGTATAGCGAGAACTGATCGCGCGAGGGTCTCCTCCACCAACGCGTTTAGTTCGGTCGTGATCGGCGCTCGTTCCTGCCGCTTCTGAAACACGCGTTTGTGTTGTTCAGTCACGTCGAGGATCCTTCGAGGAGGGTTGCCCTTTCCATCCTGGACGTGTTCTTTTGTAACACTTTTTTTTTTTTTAACAAATTATTCTTATAAACGAGAGTGCAACTCAAAGCTCTTTTTTTTTTTTTACGAAACATACAATTTAACGCTAATTTTTTATGGTCCCGTAAAATGCTAACAATAATAATAGGAATTAATAATAAATAGTAATATCGAGGTGTAATAATAATAATAATAATAATAATAAAATAGAAATAGTAACAATTCGATTGGAGGAAGAATCGCAAGTTTGTAAACAAAATGATTCAATGAATATTTTTCTACGAAGTGATTTTTATACGTGAGGTGATTAGCAGTGACTGTCAGCTTCGTGTCAATTATTGCCCGTTGCGGATAAATTGAGGGGGAAAGTACGTGTGGTCGACGAAAAAAAATAACCGGTTTTGATATTTTTTTGTCTGTTTTTTATTTTTTAAGTTTTCACGTTTCATTTTAAACGTTTAACGTTTAAAGTTAAAACGTTTAAAATGAAACGTTAAACGTTGAGAATATTAAATATTAATATTAATTAAATAACTTTAAATGATTAATGTTTCATTATAAACGTTTTGATTTTGAACGTTTAACGTTTCATTTTAATCGTTTTAATTTTGAACGTTTAACGTTTCATTTTAAACGTTTACCGTTTCATTTTAAACGTTTTGATTTTAAACGTTTACCGTTTCATTTTAAACGTTTTGATTTTAAATGTTTAACGTTTCATTTTAAACGTTTTGATTTTAAACGTTTAACGTTTCATTTTAAACGTTTAACGTTTCATTTTAACCGTTTCATTTTAGACGTTTTAATTTTAAACGTTCAACGTTTAATTTTAAACGTTTTAATTAAAAATGTTTAACGTTTAATTTTAAATGTTTCAATTTTAAAGTTCAACGTTTTATTTTAAACGTTTAACGTTTCATTTTTAACGTTTTAATTTTAAACGTTTAACTTTTCATTTTTAACGTTTTAATTTTAAACGTTTAACGTTTCATTTTTAACGTTTTAATTTTAAACGTTTAACGTTTCATTTTTAACGTTTTAATTTTAAACGTTTAACGTTTCATTTTTAACGTTTTCATTTTAAACGTTTAACGTTTCATTTTTAACGTTTCCATTTTAAACGTTTAGCGTTTCATTTTAAACATTTAACGTTTCATTTTAAACGCTTTAATTTTTAATTTTAAACGTCTAACGTTTCATTTTTAACGTTTTAATTTTAAACGTTTAACGTTTCATTTTAAACATTCAACGTTTCATTTTAAAGGCTTTAATTTTTAACGTTTTAATGTTAAACTTTTCATTTTAAACGTTTACTTTTAAACGTTTAGTTTTAAACGTACAATTCTAAAAGTTTAATTTTAAACATTTTTTGAACAAACGTTTTACATTTATGAAACTTTAGGTACAATTTTTTACACAATTAAGCTGTTTGAATTTATTTTTCTTCAAAAACACATTGCTCAAGGCGACGTTATGACGCATGGTCTTCTCCATGATGACGTTAAAGTTTGCATCTCTGGCACGCAACAATTTTTATGTTCATTTTTCATCGTTTTCATTTTTATGCTTATCCGAAGGACCTTCTTTTTTTTCGGCGTATTGACACGAAAAATCTCTAATAAGAATACGTTAAAAACGTTTGAGTGATTTTCACAGCCAAAAAAAAAATCCGAACGATCGAAAAGTTCGGAATTTTCGTTCATTTTGTTTCCTTCTCATTGAATTTAATTGATTTTCGTTGCGTTCCAACGTTCAAAACTTCATCGTTCAGGAAGGCTTTAGCGGCAGTTGTCCATTTTTTTTTTTTTTCAATTATTCCTGAAACTCACAAGAAATCCGTATCGATTAAAACGCGCTGTGTCTCTCTTCAATTAATCGTGAAATATAATAAATTCCACAGTGACAAACCCAAACAAGTAATTGGAACGAGCTGTTTTTTTTTCCTCTCGAATTATTCTTAAAACTTATCGAAAACAAACCCAAACCAATTGAATTGGAACGAGCTGCGTGTAATTTCGAAAATACCAATTCGCCTCAAAGCCTCAATTCGCCTCAAACCCAAACAAACCCAAACAAACCCAAACAAACCCAAACAAGTAATTGGAACGAGCTGTTTTTTTTTCCTCTCGAATTATTCTTAAAACTTATCGAAAACAAACCCCAAACCAATTGAATTGGAACGAGCTGCGTGTAATTTCGAAAATACCAATTCGCCTCAAAGCCTCAATTCGCCTCAAACCCAAACAAACCCAAACAAGTAATTGGAACGAGCTGTTTTTTTTTTCCTCTCGAATTATTCTTAAAACTTATCGAAAACAAACCCCAAACCAATTGAATTGGAACGAGCTGCGTGTAATTTCGAAAATACCAATTCGCCTCAAAGCCTCAATTCGCCTCAAACCCAAACAAACCCAAACAAACCCAAACAAGTAATTGGAACGAGCTGTTTTTTTTTCCTCTCGAATTATTCTTAAAACTTATCGAAAACAAACCCAAACCAATTGAATTGGAACGAGCTGCGTGTGATTTCGAAAATACCAATTCGCCTCAAAGCCTCAATTCGCCTCAAACCCAAACAAACCCAAACAAGTAATTGGAACGAGCTGTTTTTTTTTCCTCTCGAATTATTCTTAAAACTTATCGAAAACAAACCCCAAACCAATTGAATTGGAACGAGCTGCGTGTAATTTCGAAAATACCAATTCGCCTCAAAGCCTCAATTCGCCTCAAACCCAAACAAACCCAAACAAACCCAAGCAAGTAATTGGAACGAGCTGTTTTTTTTTTCCTCTCGAATTATTCTTAAAACTTATCGAAAACAAACCCCAAACCAATTGAATTGGAACGAGCTGCGTGTGATTTCGAAAATACCAATTCGCCTCAAAGCCTCAATTCGCCTCAAACCCAAGCAAACCCAAACAAACCCAAACAAGTAATTGGAACGAGCTGTTTTTTTTTCCTCTCGAATTATTCTTAAAACTTATCGAAAACAAACCCCAAACCAATTGAATTGGAACGAGCTGCGTGTAATTTCGAAAATACCAATTCGCCTCAAAGCCTCAATTCGCCTCAAACCCAAACAAACCCAAACAAGTAATTGGAACGAGCTGTTTTTTTTTCCTCTCGAATTATTCTTAAAACTTATCGAAAACAAACCCAAACCAATTGAATTGGAGCGAGCTGCGTGTAATTTCGAAAATACCAATTCGCCTCAAAGCTTCAATTCGCCTCAAACCCAAACAAACCCAAACAAACCCAAACAAGTAATTGGAACGAGCTGTTTTTTTTTCCTCTCGAATTATTCTTAAAACTTATCGAAAACAAACCCAAACCAATTGAATTGGAACGAGCTGCGTGTGATTTCGAAAATACCAATTCGCCTCAAAGCCTCAATTCGCCTCAAACCCAAGCAAACCCAAACAAACCCAAACAAGTAATTGGAACGAGCTGTTTTTTTTTTCCTCTCGAATTATTCTTAAAACTTATCGAAAACAAACCCCAAACCAATTGAATTGGAACGAGCTGCGTGTAATTTCGAAAATACCAATTCGCCTCAAAGCCTCAATTCGCCTCAAACCCAAACAAACCCAAACAAACCCAAACAAGTAATTGGAACGAGCTGTTTTTTTTCCTCTCGAATTATTCTTAAAACTTATCGAAAACAAACCCAAACCAATTGAATTGGAACGAGCTGCGTGTGATTTCGAAAATACCAATTCGCCTCAAAGCCTCAATTCGCCTCAAACCCAAACAAACCCAAACAAACCCAAACAAGTAATTGGAACGAGCTGTTTTTTTTTCCTCTCGAATTATTCTTAAAACTTATCGAAAACAAACTCCAAACCAATTGAATTGGAACGAGCTGCGTGTAATTTCGAAAATACCAATTCGCCTCAAAGCCTCAATTCGCCTCAAACCCAAACAAACCCAAACAAGTAATTGGAACGAGCTGTTTTTTTTTTCCTCTCGAATTATTCTTAAAACTTATCGAAAACAAACCCAAACCAATTGAATTGGAACGAGCTGCGTGTAATTTCGAAAATACCAATTCGCCTCAAAGCCTCAATTCGCCTCAAACCCAAACAAACCCAATCAAACCCAAACAAGTAATTGGAACGAGCTGTTTTTTTTTGTCCTCTCGAATTATTCTTAAAACTTATCGAAAACAAACCCCAAACCAATTGAATTGGAACGAGCTGCGTGTAATTTCGAAAATACCAATTCGCCTCAAAGCCTCAATTCGCCTCAAACCCAAACAAACCCAAACAAGTAATTGGAACGAGCTGTTTTTTTTTTCCTCTCGAATTATTCTTAAAACTTATCGAAAACAAACCCCAAACCAATTGAATTGGAACGAGCTGCGTGTAATTTCGAAAATACCAATTCGCCTCAAAGCCTCAATTCGCCTCAAACCCAAACAAACCCAAACAAACCCAAACAAGTAATTGGAACGAGCTGTTTTTTTTTCCTCTCGAATTATTCTTAAAACTTATCGAAAACAAACCCAAACCAATTGAATTGGAACGAGCTGCGTGTAACTTCGAAAATACCAATTCGCCTCAAAGCCTCAATTCGCCTCAAACCCAAACAAACCCAAACAAACCCAAACAAGTAATTGGAACGAGCTGTTTTTTTTCCTCTCGAATTATTCTTAAAACTTATCGAAAACAAACCCAAACCAATTGAATTGGAACGAGCTGCGTGTAATTTCGAAAATACCAATTCGCCTCAAAGCCTCAATTCGCCTCAAACCCAAACAAACCCAAACAAGTAATTGGAACGAGCTGTTTTTTTTTGTCCTCTCGAATTATTCTTAAAACTTATCGAAAACAAACCCCAAACCAATTGAATTGGAACGAGCTGCGTGTAATTTCGAAAATACCAATTCGCCTCAAAGCCTCAATTCGCCTCAAACCCAAACAAACCCAAACAAACCCAAACAAGTAATTGGAACGAGCTGTTTTTTTTTTCCTCCCGAATTATTCTTAAAACTTATCGAAAACAAACCCCAAACCAATTGAATTGGAACGAGCTGCGTGTAATTTCGAAAATACCAATTCGCCTCAAAGCCAAAACTTATCCAGGTGTGTGTTCAAAAAACGGCGGTGATTGACAGACAATTCGTCGAAGTGCAAAGAAGAAGAAGAAGAAGAAGAAGGAAAGAAAAAAAAAATGTTGCCACGATGTCGGGTGCATCGTCGTCGGGACTGAAGCAACCGAGTGTCTTCACGAGCATTAGAAATACAGGCGCAAAGCCAAAGTCAAAATTATCGAGACTAACGTCGATGAGATCGTCGCCGAAGAAGCAAAGAAATTTTTCCACCACGAGTGACCAATTACTGGCATCTTCGTCTACCCTTGAAAATTCTGAACAAACGACAAAGTCTTGCGAAACTTCGTCACCGGCAAAATCCTCGTCCAATTCTTCGTCACCGCGGAGACGTTTGCAAAACGAGGATATTGCGAGAATTGGAAAAAATCCACGAGGATCACCGAGAAGACATTACCAGGACACGCTTTCGTACTGCGTACAAACGTTGGTTGATGATAATTGTCGATTGGACGAGATGGTCTTTGGATTTGGTAATCCTTCGTCGAGTTTCGGCTCGAGCCACGACGATGGGACAACTTCGTCGTCGTCGTCGCGCCAAGAGGCAATGTCGTTTCTTGAGTTTGAGTCACTTTACAATCTTGAGAAAGAACTTACGAGTCACACGCGACGCGACACCATTGCCGAACTCGACGAGAAGTGCATCTTTGGTGGTTGGTTCGGTACACGAAGAGGCGTTTATACCGAACTACCTGATCCAAATTGCCGAAGCACCGATAACACGGATAAAAGTAGTGCTTTTTGTTTGGGCTCGTGCGGTAATGCTCGTAGTGCTGCGGAGTTGTTAGCCTCGGCGGGGATTAGTCGCGATACGTCGTCGCCACTGCCAACCGAAGGATTCAGCTTTGCTCCTGGATGGGCACTAAATGCTGATCACTATTATCAGTGGCAGCAACGCGGCAAGTCCACCCAGCAGGTACGAGGATCTCTTTTTTTTTTGCCTCGGGGCCTCGGAGCCAACGTCGAAGATTTAACAAAGAATTTTTTTTTTTTATTTTTTTTTTGAAAATTCTTTCATTTTATTTTCGATGTCTAACATTTTTTGATGAAAAAACTATTGATTTCTGCGAACAAAAAACATTTTCAATTTAGATAAATGAATAAAAGATTTATCCTTTCAATTGATTATTCAATTTAAAGAAATGAATAAAAGATTTATCCTTTTAATTTTATTTGATTTAATTTGATTGATTTTTCTACTTGAAGATTGAATTTAATTCAATTTAAATTTAAATTTTCTATTGAAAAAAATGTTCAATTTAATTTCATTTTCAATTTAACTTCATGTTCAATTTAATTTAATTTTCAATTTAATTTTATTTTCCATTTAATTTCATTTCAATTGAATTTCATTTTTAATTTAATTTCATTTTCAATTTAAAGAAATGAATAAAAGATTTATCCTTTAAATGATTTTTAGCAAAAGTGGACAATTTCAATAATTCCGATCACAATGAAAGAAAAATCGCAGCGTTTTGAATTCTAGAGGGTTTTTTTTCGAATACTTTGCGGTTAAAAAAAAATGAAAAATATCCTTAGCCTATCCATTATTTGTAAAGTTATCTCAAGTTTAGCAAAAAAATCCTTAAAAACCCAATTTTTTACCTTTTTTTTTTTAAATCAAAATTCTTGCATCGAAAAAAAAATCCCTAAAAACCCAATTTTTTACCTTTTTTTTTTAAATCAAAATCCTTGCATCGAAAAAAAAACAATAATTACGCCTTATAGAGGCAATACTTCGAAGTTTTCAAAACCCTTCTTTTATTTTCTTTACGATCATTAGTTCCCGAGTAATGAATTATCAAAGCCAAAAAGATCATTTTTGCTTTGAACGACGATAACTCAGCGAAAAATCATCGTACAAAGCTCAAAAACCTCTCAAATTAAAGAGGAAGAATCAAACTAAAAGTGCTTTAAAGTGAAATTGCTGAAAAAAAATGTATCCAATGCCCTGGACCATTTGAAAGGCAAGCAAAAATTTTGAATTTTTTTTTCTACTGATTTCTTCAATCCTACTCAAAAAGTGTCTACGATAAAAATATTTGACCTCCGGGTCTCAAAGCTAGATACTTTAAGCGTGAATTTGCTTTTTTTTTCATTAGCCTACAACGATTTTTCGCGAAGTTATAGCATTTTGAGAATCATCTAAAAATTGATACATTTTTTTGTATTTAATTTTTGCGACTAGTGTATTATAAATTTCTTATAAATTATATAGGATAAATTAATGAGGAAACAACATAAATAATATATCTTCTACATTTCTTATAGAATTTCTTTTTTTTCTTCTATTGCTCCAACTTTCATCGTAAAAAAAAACAAAAATCGTTTTTCGATTGATCGAATTTTAACGTGGCGCGTCGCAAACGTATCGAGAAATATGGCAAATTAAGGGCTACTCTCGACCCTCGCGAATTATAAGCTCGCCTTTTATAACTCCCCGTGGAATTCATACGCGTAATGAACTGTCAGGCACAGAAGATATCGGAACGTTTCATTTGGCTAATATTATTTTTCGTTCGTCCCCTCGTTGATGTTTTTTTTTTCCTTCTCTTTTTCGCTTTTGTTTTGCTCACTTTTCGGGCTCTTTGCTCCCCGGTCATCGGGAATGACGGGACTTTCGCAAAAAAGATACCGCACTCTCGCAATTTTTGCCCTTTCGGCGACCGCGGAATATCGATGGGAACAAAAAAAAAAAAAAAAAAAAATCACCGGACAACAATTTTACCGAAAAATCTCGGTAAATTCCGGTGGATAGCGAGGGGAAAAAAAAAAATGCGCTGCATATTTTCGCGAATGCCCAAAATCTCGTTTATTCCTGCGCTGCCGGTCATTTAGCCACCCTCGTTTTGTGTTGACAATTGTTTTTTTTTTTTTTTTCACTTTTTTTTCTCGTCCTGCGGACGAGACGAGCTTGGACGAAAATTCCGCCCCCTTTTTTTTTTGGGGCAATTCTCATTGTTTCTCGCGGCCCCTCTCGTTCGTACGCGATACACCTACCACGCTCGGAAATGCCTTTGAACATTCCCACTTTGAGGGTATTTGGGGGTTTTTTTTTTTTTTTTTTTTTTTTCGTTTCGTTCCATTGGCCTCGGCGATGAGGCTCTTACGGGATAGAAAAAAAAAAGAATGGTGTACCCATTGTTCAAGACCCCTCTGCACTTTCACGTATGATGATGTTGAAGTTTCGTTTGTTTTTTTTTTTTGGTTGTTTTTCTTAATATTTTTATTGTACTAAATATTCTTTTTGCCATTTGATCTTCAAACGAGTATTTTGAAAAATGCTTCGGGCACTTTTTCACGTTGACGTTTGCATCGTTGGAATGCATTCTGTTTTTAAAACGTCTTTATTTTCTTTTTTGTCCTCTTTATTTATTGCTCTCATTGGGTGCATTCTTCTTAAAAAGTTCTTTTTTTTTTTTTCTCTCTATTTATTATTCTGCAAAATCATCGTGTGCATTCTTTACAAAAGATTCTTTTTTATTTTCTTTTTTTCTCTCCCTATTGCTCTTCAACATTGTGTGCATTAGTTTTGAAAAAAAAAAAAAAAAAAAAAATCTTTTTTCTTTTCTTTTTTCTTCCTATTTATTTATCTTAAAAATCATTGTATGCATTCTTCTCAAAAAAAATTCTTTTTTATTTTCTTTTTTTTCTCCCTATTTATTGTTCTTCAACATTGTGTGCATTCGTTTTGAAAAAATTCTTTTTTATTTTCTTTTTTTTCTCCCTATTTATTTTTCTCAAAAATCATTGCATTCTTCGTAAAAAAATCTTTTTTATTTTCTTTTGTTTCTCTATTTATTGTTCTCCAAAATCATTGCGTGCATTCTTTTTAAATAATTCTTCTTTATTCTCGTTTTTTCTCCCTATTTATTGTTCTCCAAAATCATTCTCCATATATTTAGCTTGTAGATGTCTGATAAAGATCTTCAAAAAAAGTTTGCCGCGGTTTCGATTTTTCGAAAAAAAAAAAAAACATTTCGTTGTCTTCCAACGATGCAAATTTCATCACAATACTTTTTCTGCAAACTGCAATTTATTTTAAATAAATAATTTGGTTACATAGAACCTCCCTCCGCTCCCGACCCCGCCCCCGCCCCTCTCTTGATCGCAGTATCAGCGACGATCATCCGCAATGCGATATTTCAGTACGTGCAAAATTTGTCTTTCCACAACGTCAGACGTTGCTGCTGCTTCGTGTTCCGTTTTCTCAGGGGGGGGGGGGGGGCGGGGGTTTACGCCCGAGGAGCACGGATCGTCGAGAATCCACGAGACGAACTTTGAGATAGCGAGAGCTTAAGGGGTTCTCCGGAGGTACTCTGCGAAAGAAAAAGACAGAGAGAGAGAGAGAGGGAGGGAGGGAGGGAGAGAGAGAGAGAGAGAGAGAGAGAGAGAGAGAGAGAGAGAGAGAGAGGAAGAGTAAGCAAGAGGAGAGAGGGAGCGGGGGGAAGTCTATCAAATATGCTGCCCGAGGGTGTGAAGATACTTTGATCAAGACCGGCGGGCGCCCTCAGAATTCTCTCAGCACACTTCTCTCGCGGTCCACACGATGTTTGCACTAAGGGACCGAAGTGTACGTACAGGGTTTACTCCCGCTAGACATCCTCAGCATGGAGAAGCAAAAGTAAAAGCATCCATATATATATATATATATATATATATATATATATATATATATATATATATATAAAGGGTGACAATGATAAGGGCGCCATTTTTTTCCAAACGTCTTGCGCGGAAATTGTACGGAAATTTTGCTCTTCGAAAAAAAAAAGCATAGCGTATTTTTGTGAGTTCCGATTGCCAAAAAAAAATTAGCATTTTGGAAAATAATAAGGGTTTTTTTGGAAAACATTTTGGAAAATAATAAACATTTTGAAAAAAAAAAAAAAAAAACATTTTGGAAAGCAATAACGAATAAGGGTTAAAGTTTAATTGAAAATATAAAAATTAAACTTTTTAGAAAAAAATTAATGTATTAAAAAATAAAAATTAAAGTATATATTTATATAATTAAAATGTATATAATTAGAAAAAAATTGAGCATTTGGGGAAAAAATTACATTTCTATTTTGAGTACAGCAGAACGAAGATAATTAAATTCCGAATACGAAACACTCCTGTCAAACTTTTTTTGTTCATTCTCTGTCATCGAGAACAAAAATATGATCAAAGATGCATTTTAATGTAGATAAATGAAATTTAATTTCATTTGGAAAGAAAAAACTTTTTTTGTTCATCCTCTGTTATCGAGAACAAAAAATCATCAAAGATGCATTTTAATGTAGATAAATGGAATTTAATTTCATTTGAAAAGAAAAAAAAACTTTTTTTTTTAGGCATCTTTCGTATTCGGAACTGCATTATCTTCATTCTGCTAAAGTCAAAATCAAAATTTGTTGTTTTTTCATTTTTCATAGAATGTTCAATTTTTTTCTGGCAAATATTGCTCATCACAAAAATACTCTGTATGTTTTTTTTTTTTTCAAAGATGTCGTAAAAAAACAAATATATTTTTTTGTATTAAAAATAGATGGCTATTTTATAATTGTCACCCTGTACATAATATATTATATATAGGCGCATTTCCTACCAGCAGAAACGCCGTCTTTGTGAAAGACCCCCCCCCCCCCCCCCCCCCCCCCGTCGCCTTCCTCCTTTTCGCCAATCCGCGTTCTTCCCTTCTTTTATTTTTTTTTCGTTTTTTTTCGTTTTTTTTTAATTCGCTCGATCGGAAAGATTGACAGTGGTCCTTCGTAGCGAATTAATTTCGGACTATTGTTATTGTTTGACGGGGACAGGGACGAAGCGGAGGGACAAAGGGGAGAGATTCGCTTAGAAATGTGGCAATCCTCCTAGTGCTTGAGAACTTTGGATTGCGAGAAATTTAAATGATGTTTATTCAGCGCACATTGTGAAATTCACCGTCTGCTTCGTTCGCTGTTTTTTTTTTCGGCTTTTTTGCATTGAATTTTTCATTATTTCTCTCTCTCTCTCTCTCTCTCTCTCTCTCTCTCTCCCTCCCTCCCTCCCTCCCTCCCTCTCTCTCTCTCTCTCGATCTTTTTTTCGCAATATCGGCGATGATTTCCAATAATGGACAATCCTGCATAAACAAACCCAAACGATAATCGAAACGTAGTATTTTTTAATTGACCGAATTTTGGCCCGATGCAGGATAGAAGGATAAAAATTGGCCCTTCGGAATTCGAATTAATATTTTATTTAGAAATTTCTATAGTTTTTTTTTTTTCAGTAGCGTATCTTGTTTTTTTTTTTTACCGTATCCGAATGAATTTTTGATTATGGCATTCTGTTCTCTTCTTCGAAAAATTCTAATAAACATTGATTTTGGAATTTGGAACCCCTTTCGATAGGGTTTTATTTATTTTTGTCTAGATTTTTTTTTTTGTATCGTACCGAATCTCTCGGAGGATGTTCCTTGAGTCGTTGGAAAACAACGAAAATTCATTTTTTTTTTCAATTGCACAAATTTTACTTGGTCGATTTAGGCTGTGGAAGTTAATGAAACGTTTTTACGTATTCTTATTAGAGACTTACAACTTCAATTTATAAAAAATAAAAAAAGATTCCGGATGATAATAAAAAGAAAAGAAATTAAAAATAAAAATAATCGTTGCATTCCAACGACGGAGACTTCGACGTCGTACCCTTGCGATTGGACACTATTCCTTCTCTTGGCAACTGGGATCATCGTGTACATCGAGTCCTATGGCTCGTAAGTAACTTCTCGGATGAATGATTTCTTCCCCAAATTTGGCTTATGAACATTGGCATTCATTAATAACCCACCCACACCAACACGCACTTATAAACATATATCGACATCTTCGACATCTCCTCCCGATGTTAAGTGAAGCGTGTAGCGCGAGAATGAGTTCCGGTTGGTAAAGAGCAACGAGAGAGAGAGAGAGAGGAATATCCGAAGGGACTTTGGGTAAAAGACGAGTAGTCCAAAGACTGCTCTCTCTCTCGTTGTCCCCGGGCCACGAAGAATCGAAAGGACGGAACTTGTTCCTCTTGCCTCGCGAACCAAAACCCCTCCCCCCCGCCAGCCCCTGGTTCGCACCCGTCCTTTTTCGTCCCTAAGCCTCGAGAGGGTAAAATAGCAAGGTCTTCGCGAGGGCCTCGTCCAACCAACGAAGGCATCCCCAAAGAGTAACAATTTTCGCGGGGCTGCAAATTGCCAATTGAGCCGGTAACTGATTTAAGTGACAGTTAGGCCCTGTGCACGTCACGTAAAGGGTGTCTCGAATAAAGTTTTACACGCTGAAGCAAAGAGCTTCTCATTTTCTAAAAAAAAAATCGATGTTGACCTTCGTATGACCTTGACGGTTATACTTAAGGTCAAATTGACATTGCTATCTTTGCGTACTTTCGAAGCGGAACAACTTTCGTTCGACAAATTTTTCGCTACGATCCGTACTTTCCGAGATATAAGCTTGTAACGCTTTGTCCGAGACACCCTGTATACGTGTACAGGGTGTCTCGTTCAAGACGTCATCGTCGTGTATCTCGAGAGGCATGCGTTTTAGGAAAAAATGCTTGGAACAAAAGTTTCACGGTTTTGTGAAAGGAAAATAATGGTCTTGATGGTTTTTCGTTTTATTGCAATTTTCAAGGTTATTTCAAGGTCAACTTTGGTTTTTCAAATGGGATGTTATATTTTTTATTTCAGTTTCATTGTCCGCTCAACGAAGTGGATTACTTTTGTTCGAAACTTTTTTCCGTTTGGCTTCAATTTTTGAAAGGATATTTTGAAAATCTTGAACAAAAATTGATATTGATATTGATTTAAAAACATCAATATGCTCCGTACGTCTGTTGCGATTTATAGGGGAAAAAAAAAAATACCACGGTTTCTTGCTGAACTTGTTTCTTCGGCACGAAAATCGTAAAAATAACACGCGAGGGTGGAAAAAACCCTTCCACTGGGCGGCGACATGTGTAAGCTGGAAAAAAAGGCAGAAATGTTTCTTTTTCTCTCTCTCTCTCTCTCTCTCTCTCTCTCTCTCTCTCTCTCTCTCTCTTTTTCTCTTCCTTATTTGAGCACCGGGTCGTTTCTGTAATACCAGTAAAAATATATTCGTAATCTCATATCCTGCGTTACACCCTGCGATGATAGTGGCAAGCGGAAAAAAAAAATGCACGGTCTCTTCCCTTCGAGATAACGAGCCCGGAGAAAAACAAACGCGCAAGCATTTTCTGTCTCGATTTTAAGTACACGCTGCAACTGTGTGCGCTTTGCGGTTAAACGACAGATGGGCTAGCCTAGTACTGGATAGGAATAATAAATTAAAAGCATTTGCACGACGATGTGTGTTTATCGGCTTCGGGGATGGGCGCGCAATCGGAACTATTTATCTTATAATATATCGGTCCGTAATTATTGCATTCTTTTTGTTGTTGCTAGACCGTACGGTCGAGCTAATCCAGTAATTGGATATTAATTTATATTGTTATTGCAACGATGCCAATTCAATTCAATAATGGGATATTAATTCT
>OZ010716.1:1105137-1111014 GCA_963932345.1 Ophion ventricosus | reverse complement strand
ACACATATTGCTCCTAAGATGTGCATGGGTTTGTTTGTGCATGGGTAATATACAGGGTGGACCGCGCAACGTGTGCACCTCTTTTACGACCAAAATATGCGTTGCACAAAAAAATGTTTTATACAAAAGTTACATGGTTTATAAGGCTACACTATGTGTCGCACTTATTTTTTTTTATAGGTGGAGGCGCTTCGAAGATTTGAAGGTCAACTTAATTTTTTCAAATGGAATGCTATATTTTTTACAGCGTAATATGATAGAGTATCGAATTCTGAGTAAAAAACGTATAGACCTTTATTAGCCCTAGAGTTAATAGCTAACGAGTAATTTCACTTTATTACTTCAAAAATTTTCTTCACGTAATATCAAGTTGGAGATTCATTCATTCATTTTCACTTATTATCTTTCTGATAATAATCACGCACAATCACCGAAGGATACTTTAATACTGGATTACAATCATTGAGAAGATTGTGAATCATGATAAGTGTGTGTGTGTGTGTGTGATGTGGTAAATGTGTTCATATTGATAAACACTGTCATGTAAACACTGCCATTCAGAAATTTGTAGTAGAATTTGAATCTCCAACTTGATATTGCGTGAAGAAAATGTTAAAGTAATAAAGTGAAATTACTCGTTAGCTATTAACTCTAGGGCTAATAAAGGTCTATACGTTTTTTTACTCAGAATTCGATACTCTATCATATTACGCTATAAAAAATATAGCATTCCATTTGAAAAAATAAAGTTGACCGTCAAATCTTCGAAGCGCCTCCACCTATAAAAAAAATTAATGCACCACATAGTGTAGCCTTATAAACCATGTAACATTTGTATAAAACATTTTTTTGTGCAACGCATATTTTGGTTGTAAAAGAGGTGCACACGTTGCGTGGTCCACCCTGTATATATATATATATATATATATATATATACACATATATATTTATATAAACGTATATATTAAAAGAACAAAAAATGTTAAGAAAGCAAAAAAAATCTCTTTCAAAGCGAAATGAAGAGAGAAAAATAAATAAAAATTATATATACATGTGTGTGTTAAATATATATACATATGAGGTATTCCAAGTGTTTTCGAACGGCCTAAAAGCCTGACCTTCTTCAATCTTTTCCTAAGTTGGTGATGCCTTTGTATCATATATTTTGAGTACGTATCATTTTTTTTTTCGAATTTTCATCGGCTCGCAAACTCGGCTAACTCGGAGATAAGATTTTTTACACGCGATAAAATTTCAAACGATCGTATCGCAGTGATCTTCTCGTCGTACGAAAAGATGTCCTCTACGAAAAAAAGAGATGCGTTTTTCTGTGAACTATTTTGAAAAAAAAAAATGCATTTTCCAAGTACTACAACACTGAAAAAAAAAGGAAAAATCTTTAATTTTTTAATTTTTTTCACTTCAATGACTAGGTTCATCCTGCTGAAATTTACACTGAATTTTCTTTCATTGGAATTTATATCGCCGAGAGAGATTTATTTAGGATGCATTTGAGCGTCGAAAAATTTCCATAGCTTGCTCAACATAGATTTTTTTTTTTTTAATGTTCATTCTTATATCTGAACAGCCATTTCGGAATTAAATGAAGAAATCATGAAAATTGAGAGCGATTTATTATAAAAAAAAAAAAAAAAAATAGCCACCAACAACGTTTTGGCTTGAAAGTTGCGCTTGGGGTCATTTTGACCCCGGTTGTCTGTGGATGCTTAATAAACATACTCGGGAAAAAAAAAAACTATATGAATTTTGAGCTCGAACGTGTATTTGGAGTGTTGCACGTGCGCGCATATGCGTTTACTCGTACCGTATAATGACGCGTAGGTGCGCAACTCATTCATAAAACATGTGACCCGAGTGTGTGCGTGTGTTTGCGTGTCCTCTCTCGATCGCTGGCGCCGTTTCTTCTGGTTTGCACACGTGCGAGCATACACGTCGTCTCCGGGGCTTTAGAAGCTTCACACGCAATACGACAGATATAATAACGTATGTGTCCCAGGGAGAGAAATGAGAAAACCCACGAGGTCTCCTTGCATACATAGGAGAATATCCTGGCACATCGTGTCGGGGCTTCTGGGATGCCTATTCACGCGTGAATAATAACGCTCGTGTATGGCGATCGCGCGAGGGTCACGGATTATAAAGAATTCCGGGCACACGCGCGAACTCCTTCGGTATCGAAGTACTCACATTTTTGCCTTTTTTTTTTTTTCCGATTCGTTTTTGGGTCAGTTTTCCGTTTGTTTTGGGTTTCTTTAGGGTTTTGTTTGTTTGTTTGTTTGGGTTTCTTTAGAGTTTTTTTTTATTTGTTGGGGTTTCTTTAGGGTTTTTTTTTTGTTTGTTTGGGTTTCTTCAGGGTTTTTTGTTTGTTTGTTTGGGTTTCTTTAGGGTTTTTTTTTGTCTGGTTGGGTTTGTTTAGAGTTTTTTTTTGTTTGTTTGGGTTTCTTTAGGATTTTTTTTTGTCTGGTTGGGTTTGTTTAGAGTTTTTTGTTTGTTTGTTTGGGTTTCTTTAGGGTTTTTTTTTTGTCGGGTTGGGTTTCTTTAGGGTTTTTTTTTTTGTTTGTTTGGGTTTCTTTAGGGTTTTTTTTGTTCGTTTGGGTTTTCTTAGGGTTTTTTTTTGTTTGTTTGGGTTTTCTTAGGGTTTTTTTTTGTCTGGTTGGGTTTCTTTAGGGTTTTTTTTTTGTCTGGTTGGGTTTCTTTAGGTTTCGTTTGGGTTTGTTTGGGTTTGTTTAGGCTTTTTTTTGTTTGTTTGGGTTTCTTTAGGTTTTGTTTTGTTTGTTTGTGTTTCTTTAGGCTTTTTTTTTTGTTTGTTTGGGTTCAGGAGGTTTTTCGTTTGGGTTTGCGCGCGTTTGTTTTATTTCGTTTGTTGTTCGTTTGGCCATACCCTTGCATCAAAATGTTCAAATTTTTTTCCCGAAAACACTCGAAGACCCGAGGATAATCGAGTGTGGCAATTTGAAACGCGATGCATAGGCAGGAAGTGCGTATTTTTCTTTTTTTTTTTTCTTTCGTTTTGTCATTTGAGCCTGTCAGAATGTGCCATGGCGAGGTGTAACGTTTACCAAACGCATATCCCTTCGAGTGTCGAGCTCTGCTGCATATAAAAATTATTTGTTCGAATGAAATAACGTGTTTTTTTTAGATTTATATCTCGGCTCATTGGAATTTTATTTGATCTTTGATAAAATTATGTCATTTTTTTAAATACAAAAACAACTAAAATCAACCGAATAAAATTTTATTGAAATAAATAAATAAGAATGAAATTATAAAATTGATCAAATCGAACAAGCTTTTGTTATTCGCCGTTGCAAAATTACATTTCCCCCCCCTGAACGCACATGTCATTTCGTTCGAAAAAATAAAGCCAAACCCAAACGAACTCGCACTCTCGCGATCCTCGAAATCTCATCGCTTGAAATTTCGAGGAGGACCCGATGACAAGAGATATTATTGATTTTTCTGAACCGAGTTGAAGTAACTTTGACGCGTCGTCTGGGCGAAGGAAAAACAAACGGTAAAAAATTGACAGAAGAGTTGCGACGCGAATCGCGAATTTGTATCATTCTTGCTGAACACGTACGCGAATCGTCCTGAGGGAAGATGAGGGTGCATCCTCGCTGAGACTCGCGTACTTTTTTCGCATAGGGGACGATAATTTGGTTACAGCGGTTCCCAACCGTCCGTCGAGAAAATTTGGGCTTATAAATATATAAATAAGAGAGAGAGAGAGAGAGAGAGGGGGGGGAGAGAGAGAGAGAGAGAGAGAGAGAGAGAGAGAGAGAGAGAGAGAAAGAGAGAGAGAGAGTGGTCCATCGAAAACCGAAATGGATATATACACCCGAGCAGAAATTTGTTCAGGGTGAAATCCGGACCGGATCAGGCTGCCACAATAGCAAATCCGGGCCGGATCAGGCAAATTTAGTCCGGCCCTGATCAGGGATGTAACGCTTTTGCAAATTCAGGTCCGGATCAGGCACCTTATCAGGCTCTGATCAGGCGCTTTATCAGGCCCGGATCAGGCACCTTACCAGGCTCGGATTAGGCACTATATCTGGCTCGGATCAAGCAACTTATCTGGCCCGGATCAGGTGCCTCATCCTGCCTGAGACATGCGTGTCATCTGGCTCAATCATTTGATTAATTTTTTGTTTAAAAATAGATCAACATTTATTAAATTATTATCGCAGTTACACGTTATCAAGTTTACTAACGTTATTAAAAATATGAAACATATGAAAACATTTTTTTAAAGTTTAAGTTTTTACTTTACTTGACTTGATCGTTTAGTTTTTGTTCCGGTTTTGGCGATGACCGTCCCAATCTTTCCGGCCCAATCTGTCCGGCGCAAATCATGCGTGCCTGATCAGGGCGCCTTATTGATACCTGATAAGGCTTCTATCCGGCGCAAATCAGGCGTGCCTGATCAGGGCGCCTTATTGATCCCTGCTCAGGCCCCTGTCTGGCGCAAATCAGGCGTGCCTGATCAGGGCGCCTTATTGATCCCTGCTCAGGCCCCTGTCCGGCGCAAGTCATGCGTGCCTGATCAGGGCGCCTTATTGATACCTGATAAGGCTTCTATCCGGCGCAAATCAGGCGTGCCTGATCAGGGCGCCTTATTGATCCCTGCTCAGGCCCCTGTCTGGCTCAAATCAGGCGTACCTGATCAGGGCGCCTTATTGATCCCTGCTCAGGTCCCTGTCTGGCTCAAATCAGGCGTACCTGATTAGGGCGCCTTATTGATCCCTGATCCGGCCCTGATGGATCCTCAGGCAGCCTGATTAGATTTCTGCTCGGGTGGTTACACGACTCGATGTGCAATTATGAAATTCACAATTTTCGCACGGTCCAAAAGAGAGAGAGAGAGAGAGAGAGAGAGAGAGAGAGAGAGAGAGAGAGAGAGAGACCGGAAGAGGGAGGGAAAAAGGGAATATTGTAGAATGGAAAAGAGACAGTGCGGGGGCGAAGGAGTGGATGCGCGGTGGCAAGAGAGAGAGAGAGAGAGAGAGAAAGAGAGAGAGAGAGAAGAGGGTGTCGATTCTCATTGAGGGTGTGCTGTCTTCATTATTATACTCGGACAAGCGAATGAAGAGAGGTAGCATCGGGTAACTGGTGATCGTTGGTCATTTTATCAGAGAAAAGGGAAATATCTCTTAGGAGGGGTAAAGAGACTCGTGCGCGGAAAGGGCCTGGATATTTTCTGGCTTGATGCACGAGAATTTTCAATTCGCGTGTTAATAATAGTGGGGATTATATAACGACAATACAAGGATGAGTAGAGAGAGAGAGAGAGAGAGAGAGAGAAAGAGAGAGAGAGAGAGAGAGAGAAAAGGGAAGGATATCAGGTTTAGGGATTGCTGAATGAGGGATAAAAAAAAATAGAGGCTCGAACGAGGATACGAATCGACGAGCTTTGTCAGCTATCGTTAGGGGGCATCCCGACGAGAAAATCATTTATTTTTTCGACATCAAACGTCATTGAATTTGAACATCAAAGAATCGAATCGTGTGTGGTCTCTTCTGATTGTACGTATTTTTAAAGGATTTTCATCCTCGCTCAATCTCAATTTCACATTATACGTGACGAATTGAAGATTGCTAAGGTAAATTCGACGATCTCTAGGATTTATTCGATAGTGAGCTTTTTAATTGGCTATTACGAAATTTCGGATTAAACCAATTTATTTGTCGATTCGAATCCATTATTTTTGTCACATTTGCATTGAGGTCGAAGCACAAGCTATTAAGATTGATATTTATACGTTTGTATCTGAATATCATTCGTTGCGATCGATAAATATTTTAATGAAAATTCATCAATTTTGTGACATTTGGAACTTATTTATTCTATTTAATTTT
>OZ010716.1:1067637-1102637 GCA_963932345.1 Ophion ventricosus | reverse complement strand
ACTCGCAAAGATTCCATCAAGTCGAAAAATCCTTTTTCGTCTCTTTCCCTCTACTCGCCCTACCCCGAGCAGAAATTTGTTCAGGGTGAAATCCGGACCGGATCAGGCTGCCACAATAGCAAATCCGGGCCGGATCAGGCAAATTTAGTCCGGCCCTGATCAGGGATGTAACGCTTTTGCAAATTCAGGTCCGGATCAGGCACCTTATCAGGCTCTGATCAGGCGCTTTATCAGGCCCGGATCAGGCACCTTACCAGGCTCGGATTAGGCACTATATCTGGCTCGGATCAAGCAACTTATCTGGCCCGGATCAGGTGCCTCATCCTGCCTGAGACATGCGTGTCATCTGGCTCAATCATTTGATTAATTTTTTGTTTAAAAATAGATCAACATTTATTAAATTATTATCGCAGTTAGACGTTATCAAGTTTACTAACGTTATTAAAAATATGAAACATATGAAAACATTTTTTTAAAGTTTAAGTTTTTATTTTACTTGACTTGATCGTTTAGTTTTTGTTCCGGTTTTGGCGATGACCGTCCCAATCTTGCCGGCCCAATCTGTCCGGCGCAAATCATGCGTGCCTGATCAGGGCGCCTTATTGATACCTGATAAGGCTTCTATCCGGCGCAAATCAGGCGTGCCTGATCAGGACGCCTTATTGATCCCTGCTCAGGCCCCTGTCTGGCGCAAATCAGGCGTGCCTGATCAGGGCGCCTTATTGATCCCTGCTCAGGCCCCTGTCCGGCGCAAGTCATGCGTGCCTGATCAGGGCGCCTTATTGATACCTGATAGGGCTTCTATCCGGCGCAAATCAGGCGTGCCTGATCAGGGCGCCTTATTGATCCCTGCTCAGGCCCCTGTCTGGCACAAATCAGGCCTGCCTGATCAGGGCGCCTCATTGATCCCTGCTCAGGCCCCTGTCCGGCGCAAATCATGCGTGCCTGATCAGGGCGCCTTATTGATCCCTGATCCGGCCCTGATGGATCCTCAGGCAGCCTGATTAGATTTCTGCTCGGGTACGCCTAACTCCATCCTACTCCAATCGTCTCTCCGCAACGATGCCAAATTTTCGCCCTACGCCCCTCAAAAAATCTGAACCAGCTAATTCGTTTCCACCAACAACAAAAAATCCTTCGCCTCGATTTATAATTAACGCGAATATATCGCGCCGATAATTTCACAATTGCCGGAAGTCTTTGGAGAGATATATCGGAGACAAAATGTTCTTATCGTTTGCACATAGGTGCGAAGAGAGCACAGGAGGAGGAGGAGGAGGAGGAGCAATAAGAAGGAAGTTGCACGTGGACGAAATTACGCTCGTTATCCTATTTAAGTAGCTAAATTTAAGTGACACTCGGTCGTACTATCGCGCTCACGCGCGCGCACTCGTACCGCAACGGCGGCAGTCCAAAGTGCGGATGTGTCCACGTAATGAGTCACAGCGCGGTGAAATTTAGTCGGGCGATCGTATATAATTTCAACGCGCGTATGGGGTTAGAACGCTCGCGACTTTACGCGCAACGTACATTATTATACAGCGATACGCGTCTCGACGACGGTACAAAGCTTTAGTCACAAATTACCTCGTCGCGCTGTCACACCGATGACCAAAATCCCCGCGAGGATCGAGCCGCGATGCCGGCCGCGTCGGAGGTTTATACGAATTTAATTGCAACTGTAACGAAGGCTAAACGCAATTTTCGTAAATCTCGCGCGATCACGTAACAATGCCGCGGAAATATATATCGTCGTTGCGCCGCAAGCTCTACGCGTTGTATTAAAAAATTACATTTTTGGTGGAATTTTTTTTTTTTTTCTTTCTTTCTTTTTTGTCGCGTTCGGTGCAATTGATGATTGAAGTGATTTTTGAAAAATCATACTTTCTCAGTTAAAAAAATAATTTGCCGGTTTCGCGGCTTCATTTACGACGAACGAGATATTAACGCGTAAGAAAATAGGCGCGAAGAAATTAATGGCTGTGTAAGAAACATGAACAAAAAAGAAAAAAAAAAGAGGAGAAGCATCTATTTTGCAACGAAAAAAAAAAGGGTTTTATCCTGGTGATCAATCATCGAGACATCTCTTCACTTCTTCACGCCCGGCCGATCGGCCAGAATAGGGACAAAAAACCGTTCCTCGCCGATCAATCATTGATTCGTCGCGCGTTTTATTTTTTATTTTTTTATTTTTTTTTTCGAATTTCGAATTGATCGGACGTGGAACGGGAGGGAGCAGCCTCTTGAGAGGCGATTTTTCTTCGCGATGACGTTCTCGAGTTGATCCACATTTCGAGTTCAAAAATTGAATCTAATCGGGATTTTGAAAAAAAAAGCAAAAATGACGACCGTGAAAAAATTAAGAACATTTTTGTTTTTTTTTTCTAGACAGCAAGAATACTTTGTATACGAAAAATGGCAAGGCTATTTTTTTTCTTTTCTTATTGATCAAGGATACTTTGTGTAGGAAAAAAAAAAATATCAAGGACTAAAGATCAAGGACATTTTTTTAAATTTATTTATTGAGGACGTTTTGTACACGAAAAAAGTCAAGGAAAAAAAGTGTCAAGGAAGTAAATTTCAAGGACGAAAAGTGTCAGAGATAAAAAATGTAAATAAAAAAAAAAATGTCAAGGACATTTTTTTCTTTCCCAAGCACACTTTGTGTATGAAAAATGTCAAAGATAAAAAAAAACGTCAAGGAGAAAAAGTGTCAAGGAAGTAAATTTCAAGGACGAAAAGTGTCAGAGATAAAAAAAAGTAAAAAAAAAATGTCAAGGACATTTTTTTCTTTCCCAAGCACACTTTGTGTATGAAAAATGTCAAAGATAAAAAAAAACGTCAAGGACAAAAAGTGTCAAGGAAGTAAATTTCAAGGACGAAAAGTGTCAGAGATAAAAAAAGTAAAAAAAAAATGTCAAGGACATTTTTTTCTTTCCCAAGCACACTTTGTGTATGAAAAATGTCAAAGATAAAAAAAAAAAACGTCAAGGACAAAAAGTGTCAAGGAAGTAAACTTCAAGGACGATAAGTGTCAGAGATAAAAAATGTAAATAAAAAAAAAAAAATCGTCGATAACAAAAAAAATATCAAGGACATTTTTTTTTATTTGCCAAGCATACTTTGTATACAAAAAAAAACAATGTCAAGGATAAAAAAAACGTCAAGGACGTGTCAAGAACATTTTTTCACAATTTATCGAGGACGTTTTTTTCGCTAAAAAAAAAATTAAGGATGAAAAACGTCAAGGACCTTTTTTTTTATTTGCCAAGCATAACTACTTTGTATATAAAAAAAAACAATGTCAAGGACAAAAAACGTCAAGGACAATGAGTGTCAGAGATAATTGTAAATTGAAAGAAAGAAAAAAAAATTGTCAAGGATAAAAAGTGTCAGAGATAATAATTATAAATTGGAAGAAACAAAAAAAAATCGTCAAGGACAAAAAATGTCCAGGGCCGAAAGTGTCAAGGACAATAATGTCAAGGACCAAATGCCAAAGAACAAATGTCAAGGACCAAATGTCAAGAGACACGATTTCAAGAACAAATATGCCAAAGACACATGTCAATTACAAACTACCAAGGACCAAAAACATTCAGAAAAATAAAAAAAAAGATCTTTACACCCAAACAAACGTCATTCTCGATGCAAATAAAAAAAAACTTCAAACGACTCCACAATCTGTTCGCCCGAAAAGTCGTTCAGTCTCGTGCGGAAGACCTCGTACGTCCGTGCGTATACAGTTTTCGTGGTCTGTACGTTAAACGATTGCGGGGGTGGAGGGAGCAGGGCCGGGGGGGGGGGGGGGCGTTGGTGTCCACGATGGGCGGCATTACAATTAATGACGGGGGCCTGCGTATATATAGAAGTCCGAGCGAACGGAATAGCAATCGATAGTTGGTCGGCACCTGCCGCGAATGCTCATGTTGTCCTTTCCCCCTTTAGCCTAATGTGGCCGCTTTGGCGAACGATGGAATGCTCGATATACGTTTATTTATTTATTTATTTATTTTTAACGAAATTTTCGCTCAATGATTTTCTTCTTTTTTTTTTTCTTTAAAGCAACGTTGGATATTTCGGGCCCACGTTTAATTGTGAAGCGAAAATGGAGTAATTTTCAAACGCCAAATATTTAGCGAAAAGAAGGAGCGTTTTCAATAAATCGAATATATTCCATTCTGTTCAATGACTTTCTGCCTCAGAACGAATCATGAACGAATGAAAATAATGCAGTAATAAGAGTAAAAACAATAAAGAGCAAGGCTTTGCAACCCGAGCAGAAATCTAATCAGGCTGCCTGAGGATCCATCAGGGCCGGATC
The DNA here is from genome assembly GCA_963932345.1 of Ophion ventricosus. Classification (NCBI taxonomy): domain Eukaryota; kingdom Metazoa; phylum Arthropoda; class Insecta; order Hymenoptera; family Ichneumonidae; genus Ophion; species Ophion ventricosus. The sequence continues at coordinate 1,098,313 of OZ010716.1, read as the reverse complement.
AGGGATCAATAAGGCGCCCTGATCAGGCACGCATGATTTGCGCCGGACAGGGGCCTGAGCAGGGATCAATGAGGCGCCCTGATCAGGCAGGCCTGATTTGTGCCAGACAGGGGCCTGAGCAGGGATCAATAAGGCGCCCTGATCAGGCACGCCTGATTTGCGCCGGATAGAAGCCTTATCAGGTATCAATAAGGCGCCCTGATCAGGCACGCATGACTTGCGCCGGACAGGGGCCTGAGCAGGGATCAATAAGGCGCCCTGATCAGGCACGCCTGATTTGCGCCAGACAGGGGCCTGAGCAGGGATCAATAAGGCGCCCTGATCAGGCACGCCTGATTTGCGCCGGATAGAAGCCTTATCAGGTATCAATAAGGCGCCCTGATCAGGCACGCATGATTTGCGCCGGACAGATTGGGCCGGAAAGATTGGGACGGTCATCGCCAAAACCGGAACAAAAACTAAACGATCAAGTCAAGTAAAATAAAAACTTAAACTTTAAAAAAATGTTTTCATATGTTTCATATTTTTAATAACGTTAGTAAACTTGATAACGTGTAACTGCGATAATAATTTAATAAATGTTGATCTATTTTTAAACAAAAAATTAATCAAATGATTGAGCCAGATGACACGCATGTGTCAGGCAGGATGAGGCACCTGATCCGGGCCAGATAAGTTGCTTGATCCGAGCCAGATATAGTGCCTAATCCGAGCCTGGTAAGGTGCCTGATCCGGACCTGAATTTGCAAAAGCGTTACATCCCTGATCAGGGCCGGACTAAATTTGCCTGATCCGGCCCGGATTTGCTATTGTGGCAGCCTGATCCGGTCCGGATTTCACCCTGAACAAATTTCTGCTCGGGAAATCGACAATGAGATTCAATATGAACGAATGAAAATAATGCGGTAATAAAAGTAAAAAAAATAAAGAGCAGGCTTCGCAAATCGACAATGAGATTCGATCAATTTTGCTTTTTTTTTAAATTTTATTTGACACTTGAAGAGCAAAAAAAATTGCTTGTGAGTAAATGCCATCGTTTACTGAGAGTAGGACTACGCAAACGCGAATATCTTGGCCAATTTTTCGTCCACGACATGAGAAAAAAGCATTTTGCTTAGAATGACACAGCCTGTGTGCCAAGGGGATCCTAATGGTTGTGAATCATCCTGTATGTGTGTATATATATATATATATATATATATATATATATATATATATATATATATATATTCTGAGGAATCTTTCATCGAAGCTTCCTCATTACTGGTGTTCTTCCTATTACGCTCCTCCCAACAAATGTTCCAGCATTAGCAACCCGTCATCGCCCGGTCGCTGATACTTCTGTCTGTTTCGACGAACATTTACGATTCACTTGCCAATTCCGCACGTTCGTACACTCTTCCGAGTAGACTTAAAATATAAAAGAGCAAAAAATAATCTTGCAATAGTCATCGGGTTCTGGGCCTTTGCGTATTGCGTTTGAAATGGGCCATGTACACGTCCGAACTGTTGCTTGTGTGAGTGTGTGTATATATATATATATATATATATACAGGGTGGACCACGCAACGTGTGCACCTCTTTTACGACCAAAATATGCGTTGCACAAAAAAATGTTTCATACAAAAGTTACATGGTTTATAAGGCTACACTATGTGGTGGATTTATTTTTTTTTAATAGGTGGAGGCGCTTCGAAGATTTAAAGGTCAACTTAATTTTTTCAAATGGAATGCTATATTTTTTATAGCGTAATATGATAGAGTATCGAATTCTGAGTAAAAAACGTATAGACCTTTATTAGCCCTAGAGTCAATAGCTAACGAGTAATTTCACTTTATTACTTAAAAATTTTCTTCACGTAATATCAAGTTGGAGATTCATTCATTCATTTTCACTTATTATCTTTCTGATAATAATCACGCACAATCACCGAAGGATACTTTAATACTGGATTACAATCATTGAGAAGATTGTGAATCATGATAAGTGTGTGTGTGTGTGTGTGATGTGGTAAATGTGTTCATATTGATAAACACTGTGATGTAAACACTGCCATTCAGAAATTTGTAGTATATTTGAATCTCCAACTTGATATTACGTGAAGAAAATTTTTAAGTGATAAAGTGAAATTACTCGTTAGCTATTAAATCTAGGGCTAATAAAGGTCTATACGTTTTTTACTCAGAATTCGATACTCTATCATATTACGCTATAAAAAATATAGTATTCCATTTGAAACAAAATAAAGTTGACCTTCAAATATTCGAAGCGCCTCCACCTATAAAAAAAAATAAATGCACCACATAGTGTAGCCTTATAAACCATGTAACTTTTGTATAAAACATTTTTTTGTGCAACGCATATTTTGGTCGTAAAAGAGGTGCACACGTTGCGTGGTCTCCACCCTGTATATATATATATTAGTTGTATGACTTAATTTTTACAGATTTTTCAGCAAATTTATTTAATATAAAAAAAAAATAGAGAACAACGAAGTTAATCTTGGAAATATTGTCCATCGTTTTCTATGGACCTTGCGCCATATCTCTCAGCTAACATACGAATGCCTTAGCGAAAGAAACTTGCAGGCTTCGAGGCGAAGTCATCGACGAATTTACGCACATAGTCCAGCGTTTTCAACTGTTTATCCACTAAGGCGTGCTGCATTGACCGGAACAAATGGTAGTCGCGGATGGGGCCAAGTCCGGTGAATATGCCGCGTGCGGGAGAACTTCCCGAGCAGAAATTTGTTCAGGGTGAAATCCGGACCGGATCAGGCTGCCACAATAGCAAATCCGGGCCGGATCAGGCAAATTTAGTCCGGCCCTGATCAGGGATGCAACGCTTTTGCAAATTCAGGTCCGGATCAGGCACCTTATCAGGCTCTGATCAGGCGCTTTATCAGGCCCGGATCAGGCACCTTACCAGGCTCGGATTAGGCACTATATCTGGCTCGGATCAAGCAACTTATCTGGCCCGGATCAGGTGCCTCATCTTGCCTGAGACATGCGTGTCATCTCGCTCAATCATTTGATTAATTTTTTGTTTAAAAATAGATCAACATTTATTAAATTATTATCGCAGTTACACGTTATCAAGTTTACTAACGTTATTAAAAATATGAAACATATGAAAACATTTTTTTAAAGTTTAAGTTTTTACTTTACTTGACTTGATCGTTTAGTTTTTGTTCCGGTTTTGGCGATGACCGTCCCAATCTTTCCGGCCCAATCTGTCCGGCGCAAATCATGCGTGCCTGATCAGGGCGCCTTATTGATACCTGATAAGGCTTCTATCCGGCGCAAATCAGGCGTGCCTGATCAGGGCGCCTTATTGATCCCTGCTCAGGCCCCTGTCTGGCGCAAATCAGGCGTGCCTGATCAGGGCGCCTTATTGATCCCTGCTCAGGCCCCTGTCCGGCGCAAGTCATGCGTGCCTGATCAGGGCGCCTTATTGATACCTGATAAGGCTTCTATCCGGCGCAAATCAGGCGTGCCTGATCAGGGCGCCTTATTGATCCCTGCTCAGGCCCCTGTCTGGCACAAATCAGGCCTGCCTGATCGGGGCGCCTCATTGATCCCTGCTCAGGCCCCTGTCCGGCGCAAATCATGCGTGCCTGATCAGGGCGCCTTATTGATCCCTGATCCGGCCCTGATGGATCCTCATGCAGCCTGATTAGATTTCTGCTCGGGTTACCATCCCAAGTTCAAGAGGTTCTTTTGAGTCGCGCGAGCAACGTGAGAGGTCGAGCGTTGTCATGCAGCAGTATGACTTGGCCTGCTTCCTTGCCCAGTAAATAGCCTTTTCTCGTCAAGTTCTTCGCTCGGTTTGTTCAATTGTCGGCTGTAGGCGTTTCGCAGTCACCGTCTGACCAGTTTCCAGGAGTTCGTAATAAAGCACACCCTTCGTATCCTGTCCGGGGCGCGGCTGGTCCTTAAAATCGAAATCACCACTTCTAAAACGTTTGTACCAATAATTACACGTTTCATCAAGACGCAACTTTGCCACCAAGAACACTATAAATTGATTGCCGTGCTTTAGTAGCATTTTGTTCCTTGTTGGAATTCGTATGAAATGCAGTGGCGAATGTGCTAGACGCCATAATTATGATTGTCCTAGACGCCATAATTCCCAAGTGGAGCCTCTCCACTTCATCAGAGTTCCAACCAAAAATGGTAAAAAAAAAATGTTCAAGAAAAATTCTGAAAAAATTCTAGCCCCTTCAGTCTGAACTCATGCAACTTTTTGCCCTCTTGACATTTCCCCTGAAACCCTATAGTTCTTCGATGACGCCGGTTTTTTCCTAAAACATGTCTTTTTTTAGCTAAAAATGCAATATTAGGACGAAAAAAAATCGTACCAGACTTTATAAAAAACCAAAATGTAGGTTTTGATATCCTTTTCAAGTTTGCCATGGAAAAAAACCGAGGAAATTTTTTTTTACAAACTTTGCAGCTAATTTTCGACGGCCAAAAAATAGTCAAAAAATGGCCACGTTCAAAAGTGCGCACCGGGGGGGGCAAAAAAATCGTAGAGAATTTTCGAAAAAAGCAAAATAAAGGTAAACTTGTCCACCTTAGAAGGCCACTTGGAAAATTTAATTACCTTTATTTTTGAGTCCGCTGTGTGAGTTTTAGTGCGGTAAGAAATTTCGACCAGTGCGTACTTTTTTTTTTGTCCAGTACTGTATATAACATATATAAGCGTAGGAGTCGCGAAGTAGTAGTGGCTGGAACGAAGACGCCTATGACCCGAACGAGCGTGTAGCGCGGTATTCAGTTACGTCCGGTGCGTCGAGGCGTCGAGACGCTTCTTCTCGCCTCGCATTCGTTCCCTCGCGTTTAAAATCCCACACACTCAATACATACCACGTGGCGGGTTGTGCTTATCTATAGAAAAACCGGGGACTAAAGTCGCGCGTCAACGACGATCCTTGGTGCATGTACGCGTTCTCGCGTGTCTACACCGATACACGCTGGATGTTGAAACGTTTTTTTGTTGTTTTGTTTTTGTGTCAAAACTTTTTCACGACCCTCACCTGGCGAGGGTTTTCGTGCTGCAAGCCTCCTAGAGAGAGAGAGAGAGATAGAGAGTGAGAGAGTGAGAGAGAGGAGAAGAAAGATGCATATAAGTGATTGTGAACAACTTTGGACGGACGCTACGGCGCACGTGTCACCCTGCAATGACGCGACACCGCGAGTTCATCGTTAATTGTTCGGCGAGCAATTTTGATAGAGACTTTTTCTTATTGGTGGAACGAAAAATTATGTAGGGTAGAGTGATCTTGTTTGGGTTTGTGTATATATATATATATATATAACGTTGAGTCCTTGTTTTGCTTGACTTAATTCTTTGATACTCCTTATCGCGATACATTGCCCGAGTGTTCAGTGTCGATCGTTACGATTTCTTCTCTCTCTCTCTGTCTCTCTCTCTCTCTCTGTCTGTCTCTCTCTCTCTCTCTCTGTCTGTCTCTCTCTCTCTCTCTCTCTCTCTCTCTCTGTCTGTCTCTCTCTCTCTCTCTCTCTCTCTCTCTCTCTCTCTCTCTCTCTCTCTCTCTCTCTCTCTCTCTCTCCCTCCCTCCCTCCCTCCCTCCCTCCCTCCCTCCCTCTCTCTCTCTCTCACTCTCTCACTCTCTCACTCTCTCACTCTCTCACTCTCTCACTCTCTCACTCTCTCACTCTCTCACTCTCTCTCTCGATCGTCAGACGTGTGAGAGACGGAGAACTCTTCTCGTCACGTCAAGTGTGACAAACGTTCGCATCAACGCCGATATCTTGTCCCTTAAATGAATATGATATAAATTGAATAATCGGATAATTTGGCGATCTTCACCCTGGTGCCTATGAGCCAGTTTTCAACGTCTCCATTATGTATTTGTGCTTCGTGGCTGTTGAATGCAGCATCCCCCTCTACGTTTCAATCTCGACGAATTGTGTGTTGTCATCGTAATTTCCTATTGACAGTTCTCTCGCTTCGTTTTTTTTTTTTTTTCTTTTCAACAATGTTTTAAATCAATTGGTTGAAAACTGCATTTGTGAAAACAACGAAGCCGAAAGAGCTTTTAACAGTGCAACGAAGTATTCACATCGAGGATTATAATTACTCATCTTTTATTATGGGGGAAAATACCCGTGGACGATGAAAAAAAAGTAGATTTTTGGCTTTTTTTTTTTTTTGGAAAGGAACGAATCGATTAACATTTATGAAACATTACATACGATTTTTTATATGATTGAACTGGTCGAATGAATTTTTTCATTCGGAAATATTGCAAAATGACGAGGTTTTTTTTCAGGAAACTTTTCACGAAGCTTTCAATATTGATGGGGAAAATATGAGCCGATATTTTTTGTTTTTTTTTTTTAACATTCGAATGCTGAACTTATACGCGAGGAACGTTTAGAATGTTGAAATTTATATGAATGGAAGACTTTCATATAAATCCCTTTATATGAAAGGGATTTTTTTTTCAATTTTATACAATTTTCGTTCTTTTTTACATTAAAAAAAATACTTTTTAAAAGTGATTTTCATAAACAAATAGCGTATAAGTTAAAGATAATATTGTTGTTGAGTTGTGTGTAGAATTTTAGTATGCTCGGTTGACTCGTTTTGAAGTTATGTTTCCCACAAACTCAAAAAATGGATTTTTCAAGTTAACAATTTTACGAAAGTTTGTGAAAGTGAAAAGAAACTAAAGTTGTGAGAAAATTATGAAAATGAAAAAAAAGTTATGAAAAGAAAAGCAAACTAAAGTTATGAAAAGAAACTAAATTTATGAAAAGAAATTAAATTTATGAAAAGAAACGAAACTTATGAAAAGAAACTAAATTTATGAAAAGAAACTAAAGTTTCATTCATAAAACTAAAGGTACAGTTTCTTACACAATTGAAGTATTTGAATAAATGTTTACATAAAATATAATGCAAAATTCAACGACTTGAATATCGATTTGAAAAATATGAGTCAAGAATTCTGAATATTCCAACATCCAAATGCTGAACTTATATCTAAGAAACATGTCAAAAATTGAAAATTAAAAAATGGGACACTTCGTAAGAAAAAAATTGTAAATAAACACAAAATTTTCGTTCCTTTTTACATAAAAAAGTACTTTCCAAAAGTGATTTTCATAAACAAGTAGTTATAAGTTAACGATAATATCGTTACTGAATTGTGTATAAAATTTTCGCACGATCGGCTAACTCGTCTCAAAGTTGCGTTTCCCACAAACTTAAAAAAGAAATCTAGTTTTGAGAAAAAAAAAAACGCGTTTGAAGTTGCGAATGACGAAAACTCAATGATTTCAGTGACTCACCATCTAGGAACTTACTTTCTTGAGATATTTAATAAAGATATTTAAAAATTGAGATATTTAATAAACATTTTACCGAAAAGAAAGCCGACTTTTTTTTTATCTCGCTACACGTATTTTCCCACCCGAGTCATAAAACAATAAAAATAATTTTAAAAAGTATAATTAAAGTGAGGAAGAATCAAACGGGAAGCTGCCGAAAGTGCGTTTATCGTCGATCCACGGTCTAGATATTCGAGATCTAGACACGTCGCGCGATCGTCTGCAACCGATACGAAAGAGCGATCGTCGGTTGCTTCTTCAAAAGCCTTGAAGAAGCTCCGACCGATTCGTGAACTTTCGACCACGCCACGTAGAAAACTAATCTGCAGTGAAAAATCGGTTTCGAGTCGATTGGCAAAAAAAAAAAAAAAAAGGAAAATAAAATCGGTTACCGATCACGATCGGTAGTAAAAAAAAAATCGTTTATTTACGCATGTGTCTTGTGGTATTGCGATTGTTGTTGGCCGATACGAGATATCGCTCGAGGCACACGCGTCATGGCGTGCATCAGAGCACCGCGATCGGTTCGAAGCTCGAGCGACGACGTCAGAGCCGATTCGACGAGGAATACCGTACAGGTATAAAATGAGAAAAATTCTTTTGATATTAACTAGATTCGTCTATTTGATTTTTTTTTTTTTTAATTTGAATTAACGAGATTTTTTCGTGAAATCAAATTTTTCTATTGCATTCCATTATTAGAATTATATTGAAATATATTTATTTCTTCAAACGAAGATCCATTTGATATCGTCGAATAAATAAATATTTTATTTGTTCCTAATAAATGTGTGATTTGGTTTTATCTGCTAGTATAAGACAAAAGAGAGACGGACGAAAAAATGGTACACGATTTTCAGTCTCTCAAAAATCTCATGGCTTTGTTTGGGTTGGTGCAGTTGAGGAGCCTTCAACCCGAGCAGAAATTTGTTCAGGGTAAAATCCGGACCGGATCAGGCTGCCACAATAGCAAATCCGGACCGGATTAGGCAAATTTAGTCCGGCCCTGATCAGGGATGTAACGCTTTTGCAAATTCAGGTCCGGATCAGGCACCTTATCAGGCTCTGATCAGGCGCTTTATCAGGCCCGGATCAGGCACCTTACCAGGCTCGGATTAGGCACTATATCTGGCTCGGATCAAGCAACTTATCTGGCCCGGATCAGGTGCCTCATCCTGCCTGAGACATGCGTGTCATCTGGTTCAATCATTTGATTAATTTTTTGTTTAAAAATAGATCAACATTTATTAAATTATTATCGCAGTTCCACGTTATCAAGTTTACTAACGTTATTAAAAATATGAAACATATGAAAACATTTTTTTAAAGTTTAAGTTTTTATTTTACTTGACTTGATCGTTTAGTTTTTGTTCCGGTTTTGGCGATGACCGTCCCAATCTTTCCGGCCCAATCTGTCCGGCGCAAATCATGCGTGCCTGATCAGGGCGCCTTATTGATACCTGATAAGGCTTCTATCCGGCGCAAATCAGGCGTGCCTGATCAGGGCGCCTTATTGATCCCTGCTCAGGCCCCTGTCTGGCGCAAATCAGGCGTGCCTGATCAGGGCGCCTTATTGATCCCTGCTCAGGCCCCTGTCCGGCGCAAGTCATGCGTGCCTGATCAGGGCGCCTTATTGATACCTGATAAGGCTTCTATCCGGCGCAAATCAGGCGTGCCTGATCAGGGCGCCTTATTGATCCCTGCTCAGGCCCCTGTCTGGCACAAATCAGGCCTGCCTGATCAGGGCGCCTCATTGATCCCTGCTCAGGCCCCTGTCCGGCGCAAATCATGCGTGCCTGATCAGGGCGCCTTATTGATCCCTGATCCGGCCCTGATGGATCCTCAGGCAGCCTGATTAGATTTCTGCTCGGGAAGGGCCTTCAATAAAAAAAAATTATCACTCCCCCCGACCCTTCACGTGTCTGGATGAGACTTCCGAACTGGCGCTCCGATTGAATTGGTAAAGAAATTGAAGGCTCGATCCTCACTCTGTTTCTGCTTGGTGGAAGAGGGGGCGGGAGGGTGAGGAAGAGCAACGGAACGCACGAAACGTTTCCTGGTTATAGAAACGTTACAAACCCAAACCGCACCACGTGGACCGCCCGATATAAACGATGCGTCCCGTTTTCCACACCCGCGCAGTTATCCAACGACAACACGAGGCCGGAAAAGTTATTCCGAAATGCCGCATGTGAGTCTCTTCTCTGCGGCCTCGAGGAAAGAAACAAAAAGAAATGAAATGATCCTGACGCATCGTAGAGACCGAGAGAGCTTGCTTGCTCGGTGAAATGAGGCGAAAATAGAGGAAAATATTAGAGAGCAAGAGAGAGAGAGAGAGAGAGAGAGAGAGAGAGAGTTAAGGGGGAAAATGAATGTAGACGACGAAAAATAGCCACTTTTAATACATTTTTTTTTGGAAAGGTACAAAGCGTTTTACATTTATGAAACTTTACGTACAATTTCTTACGTAATTAAACAGTTTAAATGAATTTTTTTCATGAAAAAAATATAGCAAAATGCCGACGTTATGGGAGGTGGGTGGATCCAGAAAGGTTTTGGCGGCAATTGTCCGTTTGTGAGAAATCCAACGACTTCAATATTAATCTGAAAATTGTGAGCCCAAGAATTTTTAGTATTTTAACATTCCAATGCTGAACTCATGCCTATGAAATATTCAAAGAGTTGAAAATTAACAAAATGTGACTCTTCGGAAAAAAAAAATGGAATTTTCATACGAAATTTTCGTTCTTTTTAGCAATTACAAAAAAAAAAACGTATCTTTTGAAAGTGATTTTCCTAAACAAGTAGAAGTTATGTTTCTCAAAAAATTGAAAGTTTGTCAAAAAGTTGTACCTAAGAAACATTCAAAAAGTTGAAAATGAAAAAAAAAAAAACAAATGGGACGTTTCCGGCCAAAAAAATTAAAATTTTGGTTCTTTTTTTGTAATAAAAAGGTACTTTGCTGAAAGTGAATTTCATAAACAAGTTAAAAGTTGAAAATTAACGCTTCAGACAAAAAAAAAATTAAAATTTTACACAAAATTTTGCAATAAAAAAAGTAATTTTTGAAAGTGATTTTTATAAACAAGTATAAGTTCAAGGTAATTTGTAAAGTTGACAATTAAAAAATGAAGCGCTTCGGACAAAAAAATAATTTTTATTTTTTTTTGTCCGAAGCGCCGAAAATTTTTATTTTACACAAAATTTTGGTTCTTTTTGTTTTAAATGAAAAAGTACTTTTTAAGTGATTTTCATAAAGAAGTTAAAAAGTTGAAAATTGAAAAAAAGGAGACGCTCCAGCCAAAAAAATTAAAACTTTGGTTCTTTTTTGCAATAAAAAAAGTACCTTTTGAAAGTACTTTTCATAAACGAGTTAAAAAGTTTAAAATTAAAAAAATCAGATGCTTGAGCCAAAAAAAAATAAAATTTTACACGAAATTTTCGTTCTTTTTTGCAATAAAAAAGAAGTTCTTATTAAAAGTGATTTTTATAAAAAAAAGTAGGTATAAGTTCAACGTAATTCAAAGAGTTGAAAATATAAAAAAAATGCGACGTTCCATAAAAAAAAAAAATTAAAATTTTACCCAAAATTTTGTTCCTTTTTTGCAATAAAAAAAAACTACTTTTTAAAAGCGATTTTCATAAACAAGTTAAAAGGGGGAAGAAAAATGAGAAGGCTTTAGACAAAAAAATTAAAATTGTACACAAAATTTTGGTTCTTTTTTTGTAAATAAAAAAGTACTTTTTAAAAGTGATTTTTACAAACAAATAGATACAAGTTCAAGGTAAAATCGAGTTCTGTGTACAATTTTAACACGATCGTTCAACTCGTTGAGAAAAAACGTGTTTGAAGTTATTTTTGAGAGGTTTAACCAACATTTTACCTAAAAAAAAAAAAAATCGATTCTTCGATTCCGCTACATGTATTTTTCCCCTTAAGAAAGGCAGTGGGGAGGACACTGAAGCGCCAATCTATCTCCAATGGCGTCGTTAGTGCCCGCGGAGGAGTCTCTCTCTCTCTCTCTCTCTCTCTCTCTCTCTCTCTCCCTCTCTCTCTCTCTCTCTCTCTGTGCCCGCGAGGCGCGGTGACCCGAAATTATGAAGGAAATCATCTCATTTCTCTCTTTGGAACGAACAAAAATAGTCGCGTCGTCTCGCTTCTCGCTTCAATTCGCCCCCTGCCCCCCGCCCCCCACAAACCCCAACCCACCCCCGCGCTCTCGCCCCTTTCTCGCAGTGCTCGTTCTATACGAGCCTCCGTCTCTCGTTTTCGCGGCTCGCGAGACTCGCGCCGCACTACCAAGCTTTTATACAACAGAGCGCGAGAGCTCCCTCGACAGCAGCTCTCTCGCACGCGAGATTGCGATCCGGCAATATACGCGACCGTGGAGCGTAAGTGTCTTGCTCGTGCAGTAGGTGGTACGGACAAGAAGAAGAACGCGTAGGTATGGGTTCGAGTAAGTGCAGCGAGAAAGAGTAACGCTTAAAACTCAACACAGATGTGCAAGTGTTCACTTGTACACGAGTCTCTGGGTGTTTGCGCCAACGTAATTCTCTAATGGAAGCACGTATTGGACTCTTGTGCAGAGTCTCAATCTCTCGTGTTTTCGTATGCTCTTTGCCTGTGTGTCCGTGACTCGACTTTTTTTGTTCCACCGCGGTGCACCGTGAGGAAAATGGCCAGAATGGCCGAATAGACTCTCTTGTGGATCTTTGGAATCTTGGAATGCAATTGCTCTGCAAGATATCGTCACTATTGTGACTTGTTAGCGAACATTTGATGCAGTCGTCCAAAACATGATATTCAGTTATCCATAAAAAAAAAAGTTGTGCTGTTTATGGACCCAATACAGTATCGAATGCAATAGCAAAGCGGTGGTTCCAACGATTCCGTTCTGGTAATATGGAGGTCGAAGATGAGGCAAGCTCTGGTACCCGAGCAGAAATTTGTTCAGGGTGAAATCCGGACCGGATCAGGCTGCCACAATAGCAAATCCGGGCCGGATCAGGCAAATTTAGTCCGGCCCTGATCAGGGCTGTAACGCTTTTGCAAATTCAGGTCCGGATCAGGCACCTTATCAGGCTCTGATCAGGCCCGGATCAGGCACCTTACCAGGCTCGGATTAGGCGCTATATCTGGCTCGGATCAAGCAACTTATATGGCCCGGATCAGGTGCCTCATCCTGCCTGAGACATGCGTGTCATCTGGCTCAATCATTTGATTAATTTTTTGTTTAAAAATAGATCAACATTTATTAAATTATTATCGCAGTTAGACGTTATCAAGTTTACTAACGTTATTAAAAATATGAAACATATGAAAACATTTTTTTAAAGTTTAAGTTTTTATTTTACTTGACTTGATCGTTTAGTTTTTGTTCCGGTTTTGGCGATGACCGTCCCAATCTTTCCGGCCCAATCTGTCCGGCGCAAATCATGCGTGCCTGATCAGGGTGCCTTATTGATACCTGATAAGGCTTCTATCCGGCGCAAATCAGGCGTGCCTGATCAGGGCGCCTTATTGATCCCTGCTCAGGCCCCTGTCTGGCGCAAATCAAGCGTGCCTGATCAGGGCGCCTTTTATTGATCCCTGCTCAGGCCCCTGTCCGGCGCAAGTCATGCGTGCCTGATCAGGGCGCCTTATTGATACCTGATAAGGCTTCTATCCGGCGCAAATCAGGCGTGCCTGATCAGGGCGCCTTATTGATACCTGATAAGGCGTCTATCCGGCGCAAATCAAGCGTGCCTGATCAGGGCGCCTTATTGATCCCTGCTCAGGCCCCTGTCCGGCTCAAATCAGGCGTACCTGATTCGGGCGCCTTATTGATCCCTGATCCGGCCCTGATGGATCCTCAGGCAGCCTGATTAGATTTTTGCTCGGGTAGGCCAATCGTCGAAAATGTCGATAAAATCATGGAAATCGTCGAGTCGGACCGGCATCTGAGCACTTATTCCATTGCCCAGGAACTGAAGATTAGCCAGAAAAGCGTTTGGAAGCATTTGCATAAAGCTGGTCTCAAGAAGAAGCTCGATGTGTATGGATGCCACACGAATTGACGCAAAAGAACTTTTTGGACCGAATTGATGGCTGCGATTCTTTGCTGAAACGTAACGAAATCGAGCCATTTTTGAAGCGGATGGTGACTGGCGATGAAAAATAGGTCACATACGAGAACAACAGCCGAAAAAGATCGTGGTCCAATCGCGATGAGCCGGCCCAAACGATCGCCAAGCCCGGATTAACGGCCAAGAAGGTTTTGCTGTGTGTGTTGGTGGGATTGGAAGGGAATCATCCACTATGAGCTGCTCCCATCGGGCCAAACACTCAATTCGGACCTCTACTGTCAACAACTGACCGAATTGAAGCAGGCGATCGACCAGAAGCGGCCAGAATTGGCCAATAGGAAGGGTGTTGTGTTCCATCGAGACAACGCCAGGTCGCACACATCTTTAACGACGCGCCAGAAGCTTCGAGAGCGCGGATGGGAGGTTCTATCGCACCCGCCGTATAGTCCAGACCTGCCATCAAGCGATTATCACATTTTCAAGCATTTGCAAAATTTTCTTGATGGTACAAAACTGGCCTCAAGAGAGGCTTGTGAAAATGAGCTGGTCAAGTTTTTTCACCAATAGGGACGAGGACTTCTTCAATCGCGGAATTATGAAATTGCATTCAAAATGGACAAACGTAATCGAACAAAACGCCGCATATTTGATCTAAATCGGATAATCTTAACTATGTTAATTTCATCGTCCGTAATAAAGAGAAAAAAAACGCTCAGAACTTTTTACTGTGTGATGCCTTGAACCAACACGCTTGCAAGTGATAAATTTTTACCTTGATAAGAGTAAAAACTCGATAGTAAAGTGACACACCGTGCCCCACATTCTCCCACATATGCGCGTGTCAAAATTGATTTAGGTACCTTCAGTTCCGAACAGAACACAGCTGTCATTGTTTAGCCGAAACGTTGTGCACGCTTATAGCGCATTTACCATTAGTCTTGCACTTGGTGTCATGGCGCACTGCCCGTTCTTCACCATTAGCGTCGCTTTCGGTACTTCACTTTCTACTCTCTCCACTGCCCTTTCCCGTCATAGTAGTTCCATCATGTATCCAATTGCCAGTTTCTCTCTCTCTCTCTCTCTGCTTCTCCTCTTCGAGTGCAATAACGACTTTCGGTCATTTGACAGATGATTCTCTAGTTCCACGTTCAAGAGAGTCATATCAAGCTTTGATCATAATTGCCGAGGCGTCTGGAAAAATCTTAACACTCTAAAGCTTCCAAAGCTTTTATCGTTGGCGAGGAATTCATTGAGGTCTTCTTGCCTCGAATTACACTCTCAAAGTTCCTTTCACCCTATTTAGGCTCGAGAATTAATTTCCATCCTGTATATAGCGTTTAATTGTAATTTCAACGAAAATCCGATGTTCGTAGAGGCACGAAGGCATTGTTAGAAGCGTTTTATGGTTTCGCCTTGATCTCCAGAGCATTGGCAATTCCACGGCTGTATTATCAAAACGTTACTACCACCGCACATCTCTCATACACTGAAACTTCCTTCATCGATCTATCCCGAGTCATGTACACCGGCCATTCGTTTTACTCTATCTCGGTCATTTTACACTGTTAACTTTATAGCCTTGCGCAACGTTTCGTCAGATGTAATTCTCTCGCTCACTCGCGTTCGGAGTCAGCGAACCTCCGTTGCTCGCCAATTTTCATTAAGTTACTGCCACGATTGCGATAACGTATCTCGCTTCTGGGTGCCTAGGTGTATGGGAAATTCGATTCTCGTTGCCTGATCCGTAGCTTAAGGCCTTAGGCCACTATAGGATTTTTCAAAAATCCATTTTTTCGTGTTAAAAATGTTTCTTAGTACCTATAAAATTATATTCCAAAAGATTATGGGTGTGAAAAATCTCTAAGTACTCGATTTTCGAATTCGAGAGCTCCTATACAGATGTTAAGATTATCCGGATGTTTCTGAATTTCCGAGTCTTTGGGATGCTTCCTAGAGAGATGACTTTGTGGACCAGCCAGCTACAATTTTGGAGCTTTTAGATGATGATGTGACCTTTGCTGTTCTTTGACTCGGTGAACCAGTGTCCTGGCTTTTTTAGTGGACCAGATAATATCCATTAGGATCGTTCACTCGATCTTCTTTGACACTCTATCGTAGGAAACCTCTGTTGGCAGTGTTATCAACACTTGTAACTTCCTGATAGATGTTTTTTTGCGGTTTACTGCCTTGCCAACATCATTGCAGACATTCTGCATCATCAGGGATGAGAGCTCCTATACAGATGTTAAGATTATCTGGATTTTTCTGAATTTCCAAGTCTTTGGGATGCTTCCTAGAGAGATGACTTTGTGGACCAGCCAGCTACAATTTTGGAGCTTTTAGATGATGATGTGATCTTTGCTGTTCTTTGACTCGGTGAACCAGTGTCCTGGCTTTTTTAGTGGACCAGATAATATCCATTAGGATCGTTCACTCGATCTTCTTTGACACTCTATCGTAGGAAACCTCTGTTGGCAGTGTTATCAACACTTGTAACTTCCTGATAGATGTTTTTTTGCGGTTTACTGCCTTGCCAACATCATTGCAGACATTCTGCATCATCAGGGATGAGAGCTCCTATACAGATGTTAAGATTATCTGGATTTTTCTGAATTTCCAAGTCTTTGGGATGCTTCCTAGAGAGATGACTTTGTGGACCAGCCAGCTACAATTTTGGAGCTTTTAGATGATGATGTGATCTTTGCTGTTCTTTGACTCGGTGAACCAGTGTCCTGGCTTTTTTAGTGGACCAGACAATATCCATTAGAATCGTTCACTCGATCTTCTTTGAGACTCTATCGTAGGAAACCTCTGTTGGCAGTGTTATCAATACTTGTAACTTCCTGATAGATGTTTTTTTGCGGTTTACTGCCTTGCCAACATCATTGCAGACATTCTGCATCATCAGGGATGAGAGCTCCTATACAGATGTTAAGATTATCTGGATGTTTCTGAATTTCCAAGTCTTTGGGATGCTTCCTAGAGAGATGACTTTGTGGACCAGCCAGCTACAATTTTGGAGCTTTTAGATGATGATGTGATCTTTGCTGTTCTTTGACTCGGTGAACCAGTGTCCTGGCTTTTTTAGTGGACCAGACAATATCCATTAGGATCGTTCACTCGATCTTCTTTGAGACTCTATCGTAGGAAACCTCTGTTGGCAGTGTTATCAACACTTGTAACTTCCTGATAGATGTTTTTTTTTGCGGTTTACTGCCTTGCCAACATCATTGCAGACATTCTGCATCATCAGGGATGAGAGCTCCTATACAGATGTTAAGATTATCTGGATGTTTCTGAATTTCCTAGTCTTTGGGATGCTTCCTAGAAAGATGACTTTGTGGACCAGCCAGCTACAATTTTGGAGCTTTTAGATGATGATGTGACCTTTGCTGTTCTTTGACTCGGTGAACCAGTGTCCTGGCTTTTTTAGTGGACCAGATAATATCCATTAGAATCGTTCACTCGATCTTCTTTGAGACTCTATCGTAGGAAACCTCTGTTGGCAGTGTTATCAACACTTGTAACTTCCTGATAGATGTTTTTTTGCGGTTTACTGCCTTGCCAACATCATTGCAGACATTCTGCATCATCAGGGATGAGAGCTCCTATACAGATGTTAAGATTATCTGGATTTTTCTGAATTTCCAAGTCTTTGGGATGCTTCCTAGAGAGATGACTTTGTGGACCAGCCAGCTACAATTTTGGAGCTTTTAGATGATGATGTGACCTTTGCTGTTCTTTGACTCGGTGAACCAGTGTCCTGGCTTTTTTAGTGGACCAGATAATATCCATTAGGATCGTTCACTCGATCTTCTTTGAGACTCTATCGTAGGAAACCTCTGTTGGCAGTGTTATCAACACTTGTAACTTCCTGATAGATGTTTTTTTGCGGTTTACTGCCTTGCCAACATCATTGCAGACATTCTGCATCATCGGGGATGAAAGCTCCTATACAGATGTTAAGATTATCTGGATGTTTCTGAATTTCCTAGTCTTTGGGATGCTTCCTAGAGAGATGACTTTGCGGACCAGCCAGCTACAATTTTGGAGCTTTTAGATGATGACGTGACCTCTCCTGTTCTTTGGCTCGATGCTCCATTATCCTGCCTTTCACTGGACCACATGGCATTTGTATCACAAAGCTCCACATCTTTGAAAATGTCCCATAATCCCAAAAGTCTTGATACTAAAATCATTTGCTGTCTAACAAAGTCCAACTCCTTTGTGCCCCAAACCACATGTCTTCCTTTTTTTTTCGCGTTTCAACGGTTCATACATTCAGCTGCTCCATTCAAAGTCTCACGTTTCGATTGCACAGTTAACGGTCATACCATTGCCACAAGAGTTAATGCACTGTGGCACGTTCGCGAGTAAAACGTAAATGCGAGAAATTATTGCCGGGAGGGTGTGCGCATCAGCCTGGATTGCCACTCGGGCAAGAAAGTAATAATCGCGAAGCTCGCCTCAACGTATCTCACGTACCGTGGCCATTGGGAGCATTGCGATGCAAGACTAATGCCAAGCCACATATCGTATCTTTAATAGACAGCTATTCGGATATCTCTCGTTCCCCCCCCCCCCCCCCCCCAGATGCCTTGAAGGATTGAACTCTCTTGTGCAAATATTCGTGCATTGAGGTTTTCCATCATCGACATCGTTAGGTGTTGGGCCTGGTGCAGTACGTCAATGCCTTTCGCAATATTTTAGCCCGACAGCTAGCAAATAATTGGAATTTCATTGGAAGTGATTACATTGGAAGTATCGGACAATGTGTCCAGTTGATATACAAAAGCGTGCAAAATGATGAAATCAGTGAAAGGCAATTCAAGTGTTATTACAGATGGAAGCGGTTCTGGTATATTGCAGTTTGCCAAGAGAAAGTCTGCACAAAGTTGCTTTTTTTTTTTTTTTTTTTTAAATCCTACGGCAATTTTCGGAAAATAAGACATTCGTCAGAGATAATTATTTGTGAAAGGTTGTTTTCTTTGTTGCTTCATGATATTGACACGATAGTTTGACGTTGCGGTAATAATTGTGATTGCAGATATACACGGACTGGGCGAATCATTACTTGGAGCGTGGTGGCTGCAAGAGAAGGGTCACCGACCTCCAGGCGGACCTTTGCGACGGTGTCCTCCTCGCGGACCTCGTCGAGGCCGTTAGTGAGTATATTACGGAAATTACGTGGCATCAATTAAGAGGTTACGCGGGTTTCGAAGCCAAAAAAAGCATATTTTCTCTATTTTTTTTTCAAATATAACATACAAATTATTTTATTTAAAATGTTAAGCACATAAAAGAGCAACATTTCAACAATATTTGAAAAAAATTTCATCCCAAAAATTTGGGAAATTCAACCGGTGGGATCTGGTTTCCGGAGACCCCTCAAAAAAAAAAAAAAAAAAAGTGTCCTCGTGGTGGTCAGGATAACTCGTCATAGCTTTATCTGAAATTAAAAAAGCAATTTTTTTTCTGTTAGTAGATAAGTGATAGCTCGTAATTGAACGAAGGATTTTTTTGAAAAATTGATATTTCAATTTTTGGCAGAGTTTTATGCAAAATAGTTCAATTTTTCGTACAATTGACACTACCTGTGGCCTTGTAAAATTAGTTGTAATCGAAAAAAAAAAAAAATTTGTGGGGTTATGTCGACCTTGTACATGCCCTTGAGGCCTTAAGCCAATCCGCAAGCTAAAAAAGAGCACGTTTTGTGATTTTTTTTTTCCAGCGAAACCATAAAATAAATCAGAACACGACATTAATCAAGAGGGGGTTGCGCTAGAATTCGAAAATCGAGTACTCAAAGATTTTACACACTCGTAATCCTTTGGAATATCCTTTTGTAGGTACTGAGGTACATTTTGACAAAAAAAAAAAAAAACAATTTTCAAAAAATCCTAGAGTGGCCCAAGGCCTCAATCTTTCGCCTCCATCGAGCGGTGAAGAGACGATTGCCAAGGCGTACTACGCGCGCGGGCGTCGATATGATTTACGACATTCCTCGCATACTCGGTTGCCAATAAAACGACGATGTGCTGTGAGAAGCTCGTCGCTTGGTATGCGCCACCAAAACCTCGAGGTTAGGATTGTCGTTGAGGTCTCATAACCGCGAAGTTACGTTGAACAGCTCGAAGTTTCAATTAGAATCTTCCATAGTGGCTGGCCCATTCGTCGTCATGTCCAATACTCTGCACGCTTGATGTAATCAAAAATTAACACCTACGAATATGACACCGCAACGATTGAAGGATGTGCCTGGCTTGAATGACGCAGATGCGCTATAAAAGAAGAAATGGAAGAAGAAGAAGAAGAAAAAAAAAAAAAAGAATTGAAAGATCCAACGGTGTCTAACAGGATAAAGAAACCGTGCGGGGTGACCACGTGACGGGTAAAGCACCAGCGGCGATTATGGCTTTGGACAGTTAGTCGACTCGCTCTATGTACTCGCTTAGCTGTGGAAAAGGATGGAAGACGAAACGTTGAAGACACTAATACGTCTACGTTTTTTTGTTCCACATGCATTCATATGCGGGTCTGGCAGGCTCTAAGAACTGTGATACGTAATTTTGACGTTCACGTGCGTCCAGTTGACACTGGTCACGCGCGCGCCGCCACTTGGCACGTGTTTTCCATCTCACTCGTTCACACGCGATGTGGAGACTCCTGAAGACTTGCCGACGTCCAAAAAGGATTGACCCAATATCTGGCCACTGTTTGGACAAAATTCGTCACGTAGACGTTGTAGGAATGCCGGAAAATATAAAACCGGAAGGAAGAACGTAGCGAATTGTATGTGGATGAACATTTGAAGGGATCAATAGCTTCGCATCTTTTGGCTCATTCGTAGATTGCTTTGTGGCTTGGAACAATCAACTTTTGTAGATTAGGTGTTGTCACGTCCAACCATTTGATACCACAGGGTCCAGTTGTCTGGTCGGTTGGCTACAACCAGTCAGCTGGATTAGCGTCTTTGACGATTATGATAGAGCCATTACACGGTGCAGTGCAGTAATCAAAGAGAGTAGCTGTAGCTCAGTTTTCATCCAACCCACCCTAGTTGTTTCAACTTCCCTTTTATCGCTTCGTGGAACAAACTCTTTGCTTTTTTTGTCGCAATATCGTATGAATACACGTTCCTATTTCTCTTGCAGCCAATCAGAAGGTGATAGACGTCAACAGAAAGCCGAAAAGCGCCCAACAAATGGTGAGTGTTGTTCGATTTTTTTATACTACCCAATAAATGAAGATAGGAACAATGAACCATGTTCCTGGAATTTTCAGAGTTAAAGTTTCAATTTATTGAGTTTATTTTAATTTATTTGTATTAAAGATCCCGGAAGAAATAGCGCTTATCGCAAATGTTTTGACGAAACTTCTGTAGTTAATGACAGAGCGATTAGTAGATCGTAGTAGGCAAGGCGGTGCTAGAAAATTCGGGACCACTGATTTATTGGCTGCGCCAAATCGTTGTGTCAGAACGGTAGCCCGCTAACACACAGCCATTGGAAGCGTGTGATCATCAATCATCCGTAGATTTATAGCTGATTGCAAAATTATAGCAATCAAGCTGCCACGTACAAATCCATTTTACAGGTTACAATCGCGCCGCCAACATCAGCCGTCTTCCCAATTGATTGTCAAATCTCTTACATTTGTACATTGTGTCCTCGTTTAGGTATCCGATAATCCAATATCGACGATCTCTGCTCGGGGAAGGTGGGCTTGTTTTTGCGAGCTGAGGGCGACTCGGGATTTCAGGCTGGTTGAAGGCACGACAAGCACTAAATGGCTAGTCTGTTTAGTGCTTGCAGTTCCTTCGATCAGCCTGATACTTTAGACCCGAGCACTAAATAGACTATTTAGTGCTTGCAGTGCCTTCAATCAGCCTGATACTTTAGACCCGAGCACTAAATAGACTATTTAGTGCTTGCAGTGCCTTCAATCAGCCTGATGATTTAGAACCGATTTACTTAAGCACTAAATAGCTAATCTATTTAGTGCATCACTAAATAGCTAGTCTATTTAGTGATTAAGTGATTCGGCACTGCAAGCACTAAATAGCTTGTCTATTTAGTGCTTGCGGTGTCTTCAACCAGCCTGATACTTTAGACCCGATTTACTTAAGCACTAAATAGCTAGTCATTTAGTGCAGCTTATTTAGCTTGAATAGCAAGCTTATTTAGCTTTCGGTGCCTTCAATCAGCCTGATACTTTAGACCCGAATTACTTAAGCACTAAATAGCTAGTTTATTTAGTGCTTGCAGTGCCTTCAACCAGCCTGATACTTCAGACCCGAATTACTCAATCACTAAATAGCTAGTCTATTTAGTGATTAAGTGATTCGGCACTGCAAGCACTAAATAGCTTGTCTATTTAGTGCTTGCGGTGTCTTCAACCAGCCTGATACTTTAGACCCGATTTACATAAGCACTAAATAGCTAGTCATTTAGTGCAGCTTATTTAGCTTGAATAGCAAGCTCGTTTAGCTTTCAGTGCCTTCAATCAGCCTGATACTTTAGACCCGAATTACTTAAGCACTACATAGCTAGTCTATTTAGTGCTTGCAGTGCCTTCAACCAGCCTGATACTTCAGACCCGAATTACTCAATCACTAAATAGCTAGTCTATTTAGTGATTAAGTGATTCGGCACTGCAAGCACTAAATAGCTTGTCTATTTAGTGCTTTCGGTGTCTTCAACCAGCCTGATACTTTAGGCCCGATTTATTTAAGCACTAAATAGCTAGTCATTTAGTGCAGCTTATTTAGCTTGAATAGCAAGCTTATTTAGCTTTCAGTGCCTTCAATCAGCCCGATACTTTAGACCCGAATTACTTAAGCACTAAATAGCTAGTCCATTTAGTGCTTGCAGTGCCTTCAACCAGCCTGATACTTCAGACCCGAATTACTCAATCACTAAATAGCTAGTCTATTTAGTGATTAAGTGATTCGGCACTGCAAGCACTAAATAGCTTGTCTGTTTAGTGCTTGCGGTGTCTTCAACCAGCCTGATACTTTAGACCCGATTTACTTAAGCACTAAATAGCTAGTCATTTAGTGCAGCTTACTTAGCTTGAATAGCAAGCTTATTTAGCTTTCAGTGCCTTCAATCAGCCCGATACTTTAGACCCGAATTACTTAAGCACTAAATAGCTAGTCTATTTAGTGCTTGCAGTGCCTACAACCAGCCTGATACTTCAGACCCGAATTACTCAATCACTAAATAGCTAGTCTATTTAGTGATTAAGTGATTCGGCACTGCAACCACTAAATAGCTTGTCTATTTAGTGCTTGCGGTGTCTTCAACCAGCCTGATACTTTAGACCCGATTTACTTAAGCACTAAATAGCTAGTCATTTAGTGCAGCTTACTTAGCTTGAATAGCAAGCTTATTTAGCTTTCAGTGCCTTCAATCAGCCCGATACTTTAGACCCGAATTACTTAAGCACTAAATAGCTAGTCTATTTAGTGCTTGCAGTGCCTACAACCAGCCTGATACTTCAGACCCGAATTACTCAATCACTAAATAGCTAGTCTATTTAGTGATTAAGTGATTCGGCACTGCAAGCACTAAATAGCTTGTCTATTTAGTGCTTTCGGTGTCTTCAACCAGCCTGATACTTTAGGCCCGATTTATTTAAGCACTAAATAGCTAGTCATTTAGTGCAGCTTATTTAGCTTGAATAGCAAGCTTATTTAGCTTTCAGTGCCTTCAATCAGCCCGATACTTTAGACCCGAATTACTTAAGCACTAAATAGCTAGTCCATTTAGTGCTTGCAGTGCCTTCAACCAGCCTGATACTTCAGACCCGAATTACTCAATCACTAAATAGCTAGTCTATTTAGTGATTAAGTGATTCGGCACTGCAAGCACTAAATAGCTTGTCTGTTTAGTGCTTGCGGTGTCTTCAACCAGCCTGATACTTTAGACCTGATTTACTTAAGCACTAAATAGCTAGTCATTTAGTGCAGCTTACTTAGCTTGAATAGCAAGCTTATTTAGCTTTCAGTGCCTTCAATCAGCCCGATACTTTAGACCCGAATTACTTAAGCACTAAATAGCTAGTCTATTTAGTGCTTGCAGTGCCTACAACCAGCCTGATACTTCAGACCCGAATTACTCAATCACTAAATAGCTAGTCTATTTAGTGATTAAGTGATTCGGCACTGCAACCACTAAATAGCTTGTCTATTTAGTGCTTGCGGTGTCTTCAACCAGCCTGATACTTTAGACCCGATTTACTTAAGCACTAAATAGCTAGTCATTTAGTGCAGCTTACTTAGCTTGAATAGCAAGCTTATTTAGCTTTCAGTGCCTTCAATCAGCCCGATACTTTAGACCCGAATTACTTAAGCACTAAATAGCTAGTCTATTTAGTGCTTGCAGTGCCTACAACCAGCCTGATACTTCAGACCCGAATTACTCAATCACTAAATAGCTAGTCTATTTAGTGATTAAGTGATTCGGCACTGCAAGCACTAAATAGCTTGTCTATTTAGTGCTTTCGGTGTCTTCAACCAGCCTGATACTTTAGGCCCGATTTATTTAAGCACTAAATAGCTAGTCATTTAGTGCAGCTTATTTAGCTTGAATAGCAAGCTTATTTAGCTTTCAGTGCCTTCAATCAGCCCGATACTTTAGACCCGAATTACTTAAGCACTAAATAGCTAGTCCATTTAGTGCTTGCAGTGCCTTCAACCAGCCTGATACTTCAGACCCGAATTACTCAATCACTAAATAGCTAGTCTATTTAGTGATTAAGTGATTCGGCACTGCAAGCACTAAATAGCTTGTCTGTTTAGTGCTTGCGGTGTCTTCAACCAGCCTGATACTTTAGACCCGATTTACTTAAGCACTAAATAGCTAGTCATTTAGTGCAGCTTACTTAGCTTGAATAGCAAGCTTATTTAGCTTTCAGTGCCTTCAATCAGCCCGATACTTTAGACCCGAATTACTTAAGCACTAAATAGCTAGTCTATTTAGTGCTTGCAGTGCCTACAACCAGCCTGATACTTCAGACCCGAATTACTCAATCACTAAATAGCTAGTCTATTTAGTGATTAAGTGATTCGGCACTGCAACCACTAAATAGCTTGTCTATTTAGTGCTTGCGGTGTCTTCAACCAGCCTGATACTTTAGACCCGATTTATTTAAGCACTAAATAGCTAGTCATTTAGTGCAGCTTACTTAGCTTGAATAGCAAGCTTATTTAGCTTTCAGTGCCTTCAATCAGCCCGATACTTTAGACCCGAATTACTTAAGCACTAAATAGCTAGTCTATTTAGTGCTTGCAGTGCCTTCAACCAGCCTGATACCTTAGACCCGAATTACTTCAGCAGGGAATCAGAGTCTCCTCGTTCCGTTTCAAAAATAGAAGGAAAAAAAAAAAAAAACCTTGAAACATCCGGAACGTACGCGCAGGGCTCGAACTCTATTCGTACCTAGTGGATCTTCCAATGGGCTTTGGAGTGTAGCACAGCTGCATCGTTATTCAACGTTCCCGTATATCACGCGAGTCTCCCTTCGGTCGACGGATCAAAAGAGGAGGCGGAAGGGCCACGAAATTGTAACACCAAAAATATCCTAACCTTATGGAAATTGTCGCTTTACGGATGATTTTTTTTTTTTTTTTTTTTCATCGCGTGGCACGCGATCGTCAATCCACCGCTTACCATACAACCGAAATAGACAACACATCCCGCGCGGAAGTGTCAATTAGATTTGGATACCTTCAAGGGCCTAAACGTGGGGCTGACTCAAGGGTGATCTTGTCAACACGCCCAGCTTGGTCCAGATTGGGGATGTCGGATTTCGCTGGTTGGATTAAAAATGACTTGATCAGAAACCAATTAAGGAGCCAGTCGGCCTATTGTTTGACCATCATGACAATTAATTAGTTTGGGTTGGGACTCTCTGAGGCGGGCAATACTATAAATCTATAAAAAAAACTTTTTTACAATAATAAAAATATGGAAAATAGTAAAAAAGAACTTTATTCCACTCGGTACGATAATGGACGATTTACGTACGCTTCACGTGAGGAAAAAAAAAACTTTTTCTAACCTCGTGTGATTGCAACACTCGTTAAAAAAAAAAAGGTTTTTTTTTCATCCTCGTATCATAATGTACTATTGCATCAAAAAATTCCAATCTTGCAAGCTTCAACATCTATTTTTAGTTTTTTTTTTTTTTTCAATGATACTCAACATGTCGATTCGTGAAATTCCTCAAAGCCACTAGAATCGTCAGCGTGTAATCCTCGAAGGGCTTGCTTTCGAATGGACATATCGTAAGCTCCGAGTAGGCGCATACTTGGATTATATCGATACCTGCTGGATGGTCTATCCAAAGGCTTCAACCTGGATGCCATAGCAGTCAATACGAATATCTCCATTCGGATCTGTAGCCGCAGATCCGATCGGATAATGATCTTCGAGAGCTTGAGCAGATACGGTTCGAATGCAGAAAGGTAGAGAGAGAGAGAGAGAGATGGGGGGGGGACCACACCAGGGACCCTTTATGGATTCCAAATGCATCTACGGGAAACAAGCCACGTCATATCCGCTCAATCGTATGTTCCCACTTCGTACTTTGGTATATATACGTAGAATAAAAAAAAAAAAAAAGCGTACAAGCGTCCATTCAGTCTCGCGACTCGAATTTGCATAAGCCTCGCGTGTTCAACGTCACATGAGAAACTCCAGGAACTCGATGTTCTTCCTCTGTTCTTTTAATTCACACCCACTCCATTGTTGTTACATAATAGAATACAAGAGAGCCAAGAGAGCCAACCTTGTCTCTCATTTTCTGCCTTCATTGATGAAGAGTATACCGTAAACCGCTGGTTTGCGATACGTGTTATCCTCGGCTATGACCAAATTGATTTCATACAGCAACTTGTTCATACCCGCCTTAAAGCAGAACACCACTGTGACCCCCTGTTTTTTTGCCATTTTTCAAGAATTTTTTTTTGTGGGAAAAAAAAGAGATATTCGAAAAAAAAATTTTTTTTGTTTTGTTCGTTGTTCATTGAAGATACATAAAAAAAAAATTTCAAATTTGTCACGCCCAATGGTTACGCTGGGGAAGCTCCCGCGTCAGGTACTGTGTTGCCTCTGCAGTGGTTCGCGGCACGCAGCAGAACTCTCTTCAAAGTCGATCTGAAAAAAAATACCGAGTGTTTTCGTTAATAATATGATATTTTGAAGAGAAGTACACAGGGATTTGAAAAAATAATGATTTTTTAAAAATAGGCACGCTTTTGACATTAAAGGACGATTTTCGAGCAAAATTTCTCGTCGAAAATAGGCTATAACTTTTTTTTATTATTGAGATATCGAAAAAATCCTATGTACTTCTTTAGATAATCTAGTTTTATTGATGCAGTCCAAATTTGAAGTCGATCGGATAAAAATTGCTCGAGTTCTGCTGCGTGCCGCACTCAAAAAAGTGGTTTTGAGAAAAACGCGTTCAAAGTTTTAGGTTTGTTAATTTATGCGATAAATTGGAAAAAAAATTTTTTTACCTTTAATCAGCGATGCCGGCACCATATAGCTGGCCTTCAAGAAGCAAATGATTGTCCCTAGCATCTTTTCTCGAACTTGTAGAGGCTCTTCTTGCCTCTTTTGCAGCGTCTGTGAGCGAGCGCTCCGCCAGCTCGATCCGCGCTGCGTCGGTTTCAACGCAAAAATTGAAACAATTTGGGCCGATAGTTATCCCCAACGTCTCCAAAACTTTCATGAGGCTTCTCAGGCCATCATTGAATAATAATACCGCGATATCAGCTGCAATATCGACGATTTTTTTGCTCCCGGACTGACACTTGGGGGCTATTGCCCAAACTGATTTGTTGTAGCTTTCGTTGTTGTTTTGCGTGAAGCCGCCCAAACAACGCTGCGGCAAATCGTCTCTGCTCAAATTTTCGAAGACTGGCGTAATTGCCTCCAATACTTCCTCGGGAAGAGGAAGCGTCTGCGCGGGACCCCGAGCGTCACGGAGCCCTGCACCGCTCCACAAAATATTCAATATCTACGAAAATAATTATTTTTTCGACCTGGGTCCAACGGCATCTTAATCTTAAATGTATTTTAGATTTTTCTAGATGGTTTTCAAAAAATCGATTTTTTGAAGCCGTCACAGTGGTGTTGTCCCTTAATATCATATTCATCCCGTGAATTTCATAACGAAAACAGCCAACAGCCACAGCAAAGCCAAAATGGAATCTGAGCAATAAGAAATTGCTCAGAGGCGTACTTCGTTTTCCACGATCTTTCACGTGACCTCAAAGAGACCTAACTATGTTGAGTACTATGCACCGAACTCCTCATTTTCTCGTTACTCTTTTCGTTATTTATTTTTATCGTTCGCTATTTTGTTTTCTCACTGGATTGATTCTTCCTTATCGTCTTGCCTGCCTCACTACCATGGGTCGATTGATCGATCGGACTCTGTATTTATTACCGTACTTAATTCACCAGTTAATTACTGTTGTTAAGCCACTATCTCGATCCGTCTCTCTCTCTCTCTCTCCCTCTCTCTCCCTCTCTCTCTCTCTCTCCCTCTCTCTCTCTCTCTCTCTCTCTCTCTCTCTCTCTCTCTCTCTCTCTCTCTCTCTCTCTCTCTCTTTTATGTCAGGCAGGTCCGGTTATCGCTCACAGTGTACAGACTCATTCGTAGCTCGGTAGCGATCATCTTTCAATACATAGTTATGTACTTTTTGATATTTATATATCGATCGTGATCCAACCCTATCTGCTCCCATCACTTTCTCACTCGCATCTTGAACACGCGAGCCAGCGCAGTAGCAGTATGCAATCGCGATGATTACGGGCCTGTCTTGGTGCCCTTATGGGGTCAACATTTATTTTCCCTCAATTTATCAGGCTCTTGGTTCGTAAGTCTCGTAAAGGCCCTTTAAGGGCGCTCGTCCTTTTTCACTGAGGGCCCTTCAGGGCTTCATCAATTAGCTCTATCACTAAATTACAAAGTTGTTCGAGCTAAATCAGCCAAATTACGTTTATGGTCGTTTTTGATGGAAGAAATCACAAATTTTGACTTTTTTGTTGTTGTTGTTGTATTGGTACAAAAGATTAAGTGGCTAATTATTAGCAAAAATTCTCTTTAGCAAACTAGCAAACATGTTAAATGACTAATTATTGGCAAAAATCCCGTTTAGCAAATTAGCAATAAGGTTAAATGACTAATTATTAGGAAAAAATCCCTTTAGCAAATTAGAAAAAAAGGTTAAATGATTAATTATTAGCAAAAATCCCTTTTAGCAAATTAGGAAAAAGGTTAAATGACTAATTATTAGCAAAAATCCCGTTTAGCAACTTAGCAAAAAAGGTTAAATGATTAATTATTAGCAAAAGTCCCCTTTAGCAAGCTAGCAAAAAGGTTAAATGATTAATTATTAGCAAAAATCCCGTTTAGCAAATTAGCAAAAAGGTTAAATGACTAATTATTGGCAAAAAAAAAAACCCCTTTAGCAAATTAGCAAAAAGGTTAAACGACTAATTATTGGCAAAAAAAAACCCCTTTAGCAAATTAGCAAAAAGGTTAAATGACTAATTATTAGCAAAAATTCCCTTTAGCAAATTAGAAAAAAGATTAAATGATTAATTATTAGCAAAAGTCCCCTTTAGCAAATTAGAGAAAAAGGTTAAATGACTAATTATTAGCAAAAATTCCCTTTAGCAAATTAGAAAAAAGATTAAATGATTGATTATTAGCAAATCTCTCAAATGACTAATTATTAACAAAAATACGAATGATAAATTACTAAGAATAGAGTTTTGGTTTTATAAAACTAAAATTTAAGCAATCGAGTCGTACCAAATTGTTGAATTTTTCAAGGCAATGTTTAGTTATAATTTCCAAGGAATTTTTAAGGAACAGTTTGGTATAATTAAAGTTTATAATTTTTCATTTATGAAACTTTAGGTACAATTTATTACACAATTAAATTTGTTAAATTAATGTTTTTAATTTTTAAATATTGCAAAAATGGCGACGTTTTTTTTCCCCTCAAATTACTAATTATTAGCAAAAATACGAATGATAAATTACTAAGAATAGAGTTTTGGTTTTAGAAAAAAAAAAATTAAGCAATCGAATCGTACCAAATTGTTGAATTTTTCAAGGCAATGTTTAGTTACAATTTCCAAGGAATTTTTAAGAAACAGTTTAGTATAATTCGACTTTGAAATTATTCACGTCTCGAAGTTTTCATTTGCTTGTTCAATGCTTTCGAAATCCTGCTGTGCAATATCTTCAAATTATTAACATTATGCAGTATCTTAAGTACCCCGATATTCTATTATTCGGATGTTTTTTTTTTTTTCTCTTTTTTCCATCTCCATGGAAAAATTTATTCGGCCTCGTGGCGTGTGGCCACAATGAGAGCTCGCAGGAAGGAGGAAACTCGCGAGCCGATTTTGCTCCCCGTCGAGTTTGT
Source organism: Ophion ventricosus (assembly GCA_963932345.1). Lineage (NCBI taxonomy): Eukaryota > Metazoa > Arthropoda > Insecta > Hymenoptera > Ichneumonidae > Ophion > Ophion ventricosus. The sequence continues at coordinate 1,068,426 of OZ010716.1, read as the reverse complement.
ACGTGCAATAGAGAGAACGTGACACGATCCTGTTTTCGAACAGCACGAAACCATCGAAGAAAGCGAAATGCAATTGCGTGCGGCTGCGGGTAAAGGAACGAAATTTCGTAACAAAGGAGCAAACCAAGATGTGTAAGGTAGTCGAAGAAAAATTCGTATTTCTTCGTTCTTTATTTCGCCCTCGTCTATTGTTGGAAGAAAGAATTTTGAGAAGTGGAAAAAGAACAGGAAATAAAAGTACGCAAAACAGTTTTGGTCTATTTATTTATGGGGGAGAGAGAGGTAGAGAGAGAGAGAGAGAGAGAGAGAGAGAGAGGTAGAGGTAGAGGTAGAGAGAGTGAAATTTTTTGGGTTTGTGAATTGAAGAACTCTATTAAAATGCGAATATCAGAAAAATTAAAATATTATTATATATTTGCAAATAAATTGATACATATATAGGTTATTTAATAAAATAAATTATTCTTGTACGTTATAATTATAATAATTATAATTATGACCCAAACAAACCAAAACAAACAACAATTATAATCATTATAATTATAATTATAATCCAAACAAACCCAAACAAACAATAATTATAATAATTATAATTATTGTTTATTTGGTTGGGTTTGGGTTATAATTATAATTATAATAATTATAATTATTATAATTATAATAATAATTATAATAATTATAATTATAATAATTATAATTATTATAATTATAATTATAATAATTATTATAACAATTATAATTTTAATTATTAATTATAATTATTATAATTATTGTTTGTTTGGTTTGTGA
>OZ010716.1:998896-1067437 GCA_963932345.1 Ophion ventricosus | reverse complement strand
TTGAGCTATTCAACAAACATTTTACGTAAGAAGAAGAAAAAAAAAAAACTCAATAAATTTTATATAAAATAATAAATTTGTATAAATTTTATATGAAATAATAAATTGGTATAAATTTTATATAAAATAATAAATTTGTATAAATTTTATATAAAATAATAAATTTGTATCAATTTTATATAAAATAATAAATTTGTATAAATTTTATATAAAATAATAAATTTGTATAAATTTTATATAAAATAATAAAATTGTATAAATTTTATATAAAATAATAAATTTGTATAAATTTTATATGAAATAATAAATTTGTATAAATTTTATATAAAATAATAAATTTGTATAAATTTTATATAAAATAATAAAATTGTATAAATTTTATATAAAATAATAAATTTGTATAAATTTTATATGAAATAATAAATTTGTATAAATTTTATAAAAAATAATAACTTTGTATAAATTTTATAAAAAATAATACATTTTTATAAATTTTATATAAAATAATAAATTCGTATAAATTTTATATAAAATAATAAATTTGTATAAATTTTATATAAAATAATAAATTTGTATAAACATGTATTTGCCCCCTAAGCGCAATTGGCGACGTTCCGTCCATCGCGAGTAAAGATTCCGTGGGACCTACTCTGCGTACGCGCGCGTACGCATTGACAGGGACGTTATAGCGGGCGAATGGAGCCCACGGTAGCGATCGCTCGCGTTTCCATCCTCTCTCTCTCTCTCTCTCTCTCTCTCTCTCTCTCTCTCTCTCTCTCTCTCTCTTCTCTCGCATAACGTGCGCATTCGTGAGTCTCCGATTGTACGAGCAGCCCAGGGAGATCCCAGGAACGCGAGAAACGTTCGTCAAGCCCTTTCGTTCCCTTCCCCCCCGCAACAAACCTCGCCCCCGTCGCGAGTTAGTTCCCGCGGGCATCTCCTCTTCACGAGTCCGTTTGAAAAAAACAGTCACGTTCGACAGAATCGACGATTCCCCCGTTGCGTTTACGTGTGAGCACCGAAGACGTCTACGAGAGTGCGCAACTCGGCTCGTCCCCGACGATCATCATCCAATGCCTGTGTTCGCGCCCCGACCAAAAAGAAAAAAAAGACGAAACACCACCAAAAAGACGGACAACATTTGGGATACTTTTTTTCTTTTGCAAGACTTTGGATCGGTGCGAAAAGAGGGTCATCAGGCTTGACGGAAGTTCACGAAATTCCATTTTATTTTCTTTTTTTGTACAAAGGTCCTGTCGATTGGTTTTAAAATGAAATTCAACATGAAGACCGGTTTGGAAAGACACAAAACGTAACTTAGAATCAGATTAGAGTCAGGATAAAGCTGGATTTTGGATTGGGATGTCTTGATGAAGAGAATTTAACAGCATATCTATTACGGCCACTGGATGTGCAAAGGCCGTACGAAACTTGAACAAACCCAAACTGGACGAAGCTGGCATTTCATTTTGGATTGGGATGTCTTCGAGAGAATTTAACAGCAGCTCCGTCACGCCCGCTGGACGTGCGATTGTCGACAAAACCCAAAGAACCCTAAAAAGGATGAAAGTGGCATTCCATTTTGTATTGGGATGTCTTGGTGAAGAGAATTTAACAGCAGCTCCATTATGGCCACCGGCCGTACAAAAGCCAAACAACCCCAAACAGGATGAAGTTGGCATTCCATTTTGGATTCTCGATGACCATTCCATTTTGGATATCTCCATGAAGAGCTGGCATTCCATTCGGATATCGATAAAGAGAATGGCATTCCATTTTGGCGAATCTCCATGAAAAGTTGACATTTCATTTTGGATATCTCGGTGAAAAGTTGAAATTCCATTTCATCCTATTTCAACGAAGGTAATTTAACCCACATCACGCCCACCACGGGCCGACAAAACCCAAACAACCCCAAACAGGATAAATCTGGTATTCCATTTTGGATTGAAATATCTTGAAGACAATTCAACAGCAGCTTCGTCACATCCACCTTTACAAAAACCCAAACAAACCCAAACAAGTTGAAGCTGGCATTTCATTTTCAACTGGTCTATTTCAATGTCGAGAATTTAAAATTTTAATATAATTTAAATGTAATTAAGGCGGGATCCTGAATTAGCCGGTTCGAAAAATCGATATTTTGAGGAATTTTTTTCGGGTAAAAAAAAAAGCAAGTTTAACGAAATTTTCAGATTATTTTATTACATGTCTGAACATAAGAAAACAATTTTTTTTAAAGAAAAATATCAACAGGCAACCGATTTTTATGCACACTCGTGCCACTGCTGTTTCCATGCGGCGTGACAAATGGAGCTCGTAATTTTCATCTGAAACAAAAAAAACCAAAAACCATTTTAATTGTGACATATTTTTCTTCTATATGAACTAAAAAAAAAAACGAAAATTTTTTGAAATTTGAATGTTTTTTCGGGTTTGAAGTAGAAAATGTGCTTTTTGTGAAAAAAAAAATTATTTCAACTTCCCGAGCAGAAATTTGTTCAGGGTGAAATCCGGACCGGATCAGGCTGCCACAATAGCAAATCCGGGCCGGATCAGGCAAATTTAGTCCGGCCCTGATCAGGGATGTAACGCTTTTGCAAATTCAGGTCCGGATCAGGCACCTTATCAGGCTCTGATCAGGGGCTTTATCAGGCCCGGATCAGGCACCTTACCAGGCTCGGATTAGGCACTATATCTGGCTCGGATCAAGCAACTTATCTGGCCCGGATCAGGTGCCTCATCCTGCCTGACACATGCGTGTCATCTGGCTCAATCATTTGATTAATTTTTTGTTTAAAAATAGATCAACATTTATTAAATTATTATCGCAGTTACACGTTATCAAGTTTACTAACGTTATTAAAAATATGAAACATATGAAAACATTTTTGTAAAGTTTAAGTTTTTATTTTACTTGACTTGATCGTTTAGTTTTTGTTCGCGGTTTTGGCGATGACCGTCCCAATCTTTCCGGCCCAATCTGTCCGGCGCAAATCATGCGTGCCTGATCAGGGCGCCTTATTGATACCTGATAAGGCTTCTATCCGGCGCAAATCAGGCGTGCCTGATCAGGGCGCCTTATTGATCCCTGCTCAGGCCCCTGTCTGGCGCAAATCAGGCCTGCCTGATCAGGGCGCCTTATTGATCCCTGCTCAGGCCCCTGTCCGGCGCAAGTCATGCGTGCCTGATCAGGGCGCCTTATTGATACCTGATAAGGCTTCTATCCGGCGCAAATCAGGCGTGCCTGATCAGGGCGCCTTATTGATCCCTGCTCAGGCCCCTGTCTGGCACAAATCAGGCCTGCCTGATCAGGGCGCCTCATTGATCCCTGCTCAGGCCCCTGTCCGGCGCAAATCATGCGTGCCTGATCAGAGCGCCTTATTGATCCCTGATCCGGCCCTGATGGATCCTCAGGCAGCCTGATTAGATTTCTGCTCGGGTTGCTAAAAAAATTGTTAAGAATTTTTTTTTCGACAATGTTTTTAGTTCAAATAGAAAAGAAAACGATACTGAAGCGAACAAGCTTTGGTTTGTTTCGATTGGACTTCTAGTTTTTTTTGTAATCAGATACGCCAAATTAAAAAAAATCGTAAAAACGAAAACTCGAGAAAACGGGCGCCCTAACTGCCCGAGCGCCCGTATACCTGCTCGACACTCCACTACGTTCAGTGCTGTATCTTTGGAAATATTTCGAATTTGGGCTATAAAACATTGTCTAGACATTCTTAGATACATCAGGAATAGATTTAAACAATAAAAAAAAATCGATTTTTTGGACCTTCTAATTCAGGATCCGGCCTTAAATTAAGTTTAAATTATATTAATATTGTTAAAATTATATAATTATATTAAACTTAAACTTAATTTAATTCAATATAATTTAAACAACCCCAAACAGGATGAAGCTGGCATTCCATTGTTGGATTGAAATATCTCAAAGACAATTCAACAGCAGTCCCGTCACGCCCAACTAGCATTAAAAAAAAAAAAAAAAACTCAGAAAGGATGACGTTCTCATTCCCCGTTTCGGTTTGGTATATCTCAAGCTCAGTGAATTTTAACAGAAGCTTCATCAGGCTCACTGTACAATAAAACTGTCTGGGATTGCACGGGCCCACGGGACGTGCACGAAGCGAAAAGTCATTCTCGCATGGCTCGCGGGTAATTAGTCATCCAGTGATTCGCTGAGACGACAGCTCATCATTGGCTACGTGCCCCCCCCCCCCCCCCCCCCCCCCCAGACGAGAGTACTCCTCGCTTGATACAATTTCCTACGTGTATGCGTCAAGCACACGACTCGCATGTGCATTTGTTTTTCTTCTCTTTTTTTTTTGCTCCCACGAGTGGAACGCACTGCTCGGCCAACTTTGACCGCAATAAAAGCGCGTTTCATTGTAAAATATGTAAGCAAGCAATAAACCCTTGGCTACGTACACCGTATTTTATTATCCATTTCTCTATTTGCTCCGCGTGGAAATGACGAGAGAGAGAGAGAGAGAGAGAGAGAGAGAGAGAGAGAGAGAGAGGTGGAGAAAAACCGCGCGAGTCACGCGTGAAACTTGTACGAAACGACTGCCTATGTTTGCTCCAGAGATCAGGTCGAGAGCACAATTATTGCGCAACGCGAATATCACCGCAGGTCCTTGGCACTATTCGCACGCAAGAGTTTCCCCTCTATGGACATTTAATTTCTCTTTATTTTTTTTTTTTACCAATTTTTTCCTTTTTTTTTTTTATCATACCAATGCCTGCTCCACCTTCCGTTTATCTTTTCTCACCTCTTTTTTTTTTTCGTTCCATTCTGCCTCGATGCTATGTATAATCGGCTTGGTAATAACAGCGTTCTTGGTCCGGGTTTCCTAGAATACGTAGCAAAACCGTCAAGGATGAATCGACAATTGCACCTCCTAGAGAGAGAGAGAGAGAGAGAGAGAGAGAGAGAGAGAGAGAGAGAGAGAGAGAGAGAGAGCGCATAACTCAATGAGAATAAATGGCGTTCACGGAGAATTTTTCCAAAGATCGAACGCGATGTGAACGAGGCCTCGTTGGGACTGAGAATGTTTTACTAGTGTGATGGAAAATATGCTTCAAGCGTTTTTCCGACGCGGTATCCGTATGCTGCCAGAAAGATGGCAAAAAGTAGTGGCTAGCTATGGACAATACTTTGAATAAAACATAAAGTACCGTTCTTTCACAATAAATCGACGGCAGTATGGAAAAACGTGCTATCTCAAATTGTGATAGAAGAACGTGCTGTACCAAATTGTGATAGAAGAACGTGCTATCTCAAATTGTGATAGAAGAACGTGCTATCGCAAACTGTGATAGAAGAACGTGCTATCTCAAATTATGAGAGAAAAACGTGCTATATCAAATTGTGATAAAAGAACGTGCTATCTCAAATTGTGATAGAAGAACGTGCTATCTCGTATTATGAGAGAAGAACGTGCTATGTCAAATTGTGATAGAAGAACGTGCTATCTCAAATTGTGATAGAAGAACGTGCTATCTCGAATTGTGATAGAAGGACGTGCTATATCGATCAGTCAACATATTTTCATTGATACAGCACTGGTATTTGGGGCACCTCAGTATACAGAGCACTTTTTTTTGTTAAGTTATTTAATTTTCTAATATGATTTAGCTCGATAACAGAAAAAAATTAAGATATGTTTGAATAAACAACTTTTTTTTTTATCATCAATATATTTATTTATATGGAATTTACCAGTTACCTACAGTAACTGTAGGTTCTAAAAATTCCATATAAATAAATATATTGATGATTAAAAAAAAGTTGTTTATTCAAACATATCTTAATTTTTATTATCGAGCTAAATCTATTGTCGAGCTAAATGATATTAGAAACTTTTTTTTAATCATCAATATATTTATTTATATGGAATTTTTAGAACCTACAGTAACTGTAGGTTCTAAAAATTCCATATAAATAAATATATTGATGATTAAAAAAAAGTTGTTTATTCAAACATATCTTAATTTTTTTCTATTATCGAGCTAAATAATATTAGAAAATTAAATAACCTTACAGAAAAAGTGCCCTGTATACTGAGGTGCCCCAAATACCAGTGCTGTATCAATGAAAATATGTCGACTGATCGAGATAGCACGTTCTTCTATCACAATTCGAAATAGCACGTTCTTCTATCACAATTTGAGATATCACGTTCTTCTATCACAATTTGAGATAGCACGTTCTTCTGTCATAATATGAGATAGCACGTTCTTCTATCACAATTTGGTACAGCACGTTCTTCTATCACAATTTGAGATAGCACGTTCTTCCATACTGCCGTCGATTTATTGTGAAAGAACATTCTTCTATCACAATTTGGTACAGCACGTTCTTCTATCACAATTTGAGATAGCACGTTCTCCTATCACAATTTGAGATAGCACGTTCTTCCATACTGCCGTCGATTTATTGTGAAAGAACATTCTTCTATCACAATTTGGTACAGCACGTTCTTCCATACTGCCGTCGATTTATTGTGAAAGAACATTCTTCTATCACAATTTGGTACAGCACGTTCTTCTATCACAATTTGAGATAGCACGTTCTCCTATCACAATTTGAGATAGCACGTTCTTCCATACTGCCGTCGATTTATTGTGAAAGAACATTCTTCTATCACAATTTGGTACAGCACGTTCTTCTATCACAATTTGAGATAGCACGTTCTTCTATCACAATTTGAGATAGCACGTTCTTCCATACTGCCGTCGATTTATTGTGAAAGAACATTCTTCTATCACAATTTGGTACAGCACGTTCTTCTATCACAATTTGAGATAGCACGTTCTCCTATCACAATTTGAGATAGCACGTTCTTCCATACTGCCGTCGATTTATTGTGAAAGAACATTCTTCTATCACAATTTGGTACAGCGCGTTCTTTTATCACAATTTGAGATAGCACGTTCTTCTATCACAATTTGAGATAGCACGTTCTTCTCTCATAATTTGAGATAGCACGTTCTTCTATAACAATTTCAGATAGCACGTTCTTCTATCACAATTTGAGATAGCACGTTCTTCTATCACAATTTGAGATAGCACGTTCTTCTCTCATAATTTGAGATAGCACGTTCTTCTATCACAATTTCAGACAGCACGTTCTTCTATCACAATTTGAGATAGCACGTTCTTCTATCACCATTTGAGATAGCCCGTTCTTCCATCACAATTTGGGATAGCACGTTCTTCTATCACAATTTGAGATAGCACGTTCTTCCATACTGCCGTCGAAATGTCCAATTAAAAAAAAAACGGCGGAGACTTATTTGTACTCACAATACATTTTTAACAAACAAAAAAAAAACGATTTTTGGAAAATTCTAGAGTGGTCTGAGGCCTTAATTTTCACGTGAATTTATTCAACATCCCAATATATTTCCACTGGTCCATTGTTTTTATCCTTCCGGGCTTTTCTGCACTGCTTGACCTGGCCTCAATCAGCATAGTCGCCCACTTTCGATTCATGTCTCTTTGTCTCTAATGAAAAACCAGTCAACTTTCGATCACCCAGTCACAAATTAGTCATCGAAAAGACATATTTTTCCTCCAACCCACTTTTGATAACGTCGCTCGTATTAACTGAGCCAGCGAGCTAGACGCAATTTTCTCGTTTCCGTAGCAATTCGCCTAAAGTGCCGGTAACTGCCGGGGACACGATCCGTGGTCTGTCAACGACGGAGCAACTTTGTATCAATTTGTGTCCAGAGCGTAGCATATAGTTCACTCTGGTGTAATATGACGCGGGGGTATAACGATGTGCAGAGCTAAAACGAAGAGACCAAGTCTCTCGCGCTCTCCTTCCCTTGACTCGCCACAATTCTGCGAGGAATAACTTACGATAACTGTTATTGTCGCTTTGGGCTCGTCAAGTTGCACACTCGAGAACGCTGACTCGGCTGTATTAACTGACTCCGCGTCTTCTGTTTGCCCGTCGTAATGTCAATAATGAGAGACAGCGGTGCCGCGAAGACGATTGGCTTGAATTAGTAATCTCATTAGGCAACCTGCTTATTACCATTTATCAATTGTCCAAAGGCAATCGTGGAGAATTTGTTGCCAGAATGTTCTTTCCATTCGCTTGGAGGCATAATGGACGTGTGGCTATCCTAAACTATCCCGAGCAGAAATTTGTTTAGGGTGAAATCCGGACCGGATCAGGCTGCCACAATAGCAAATCCGGGCCGGATCAGGCAAATTTAGTCCGGCCCTGATCAGGGATGTAACGCTTTTGCAAATTCAGGTCCGGATCAGGCACCTTATCAGGCTCTGATCAGGCGCTTTATCAGGCCCGGATCAGGCACCTTGCCAGGCTTGGATTAGGCACTATATCTGGCTCGGATCAAGCAACTTATCTGGCCCGGATCAGGTGCCTCATCCTGCCTGAGACATGCGTGTCATCTGGCTCAATCATTTGATTAATTTTTTGTTTAAAAATAGATCAACATTTATTAAATCATTATCGCAGTTACACGTTATCAAGTTTACTAACGTTATTAAAAATATGAAACATATGAAAACATTTTTTTAAAGTTTAAGTTTTTATTTTACTTGACTTGATCGTTTAGTTTTTGTTCCGGTTTTGGCGACGACCGTCCCAATCTTTCCGGCCCAATCTGTCCGGCGCAATTATGCGTGCCTGATCAGGGCGCCTTATTGATACCTGATAAGGCTTCTATACGGCGCAAATCAGGCGTGCCTGATCAGGGCGCCTTATTGATCCCTGCTCAGGCCCCTGTCCGGCGCAAATCATGCGTGCCTGATCAGGGCGCCTTATTGATCCCTGCTCAGGCCCCTGTCCGGCGCAAATCATGCGTGCCTGATCAGGGCGCCTTATTGATACCTGATAAGGCTTCTATCCGGCGCAAATCAGGCGTACCTGATCAGGGCGCCTTATTGATCCCTGTTCCGGCCCTGATGGATCCTCAGGCAGCCTGATTAGATTTCTGCTCGGGTAGCGGATTGACTAGTCAACAGAATATCTATCAATTTTCGAATCTGAAAAATGCAAAATTCAATACATTTAGGTACAATAATAAATATGATACGGAAAATAATTATTTGAAAAGTGTATGTGATAACTGTGTGCATTATATTATGAAAAGTAAAGTATCAAAATAGCAATCAGATTTGACTTGAGTTGTCTCACCGTCCGCTATTTCATCATTCTGGCAATATTCGTGGCAACGCTGTTCCTCAGCCGCTTCCGATCAATGTCAAAAGTTTGTTTATGCCGTCCGTGTGTGTAAGCATCTGTGTAGTGTGTGTGCAATGTGCGTATGTAACTTCGGTCTTACAAACAATATGGAGTACAAAAAACGCTCGCGAAGATAAAAAGGAATGACAAAAACTTCATTATATAATATTCAATCCATAATTATTTATCATTAATGAGCAAATTTCTCGCGTAAAGAATCTACAACTTTTGTCGTTGCATTCAAATTGACCGGCTCGATTCGGCCTCCCGGATACGAAACACAGCTGACGGCATGCGGTTTTGCCAAATCTACGCAATCTCTCCCGCCATGACAGACACGGCTAGCGAACGCAAAAATTAGTCGATTCAATCGATAATATCTGCTCGAAATATCCCGTAACCTATATTTTTTATGCAACATACTTGAACCGCGACAATTTTCTTGTTATTTGTCGCTTTTCGTATAGCTCATATCTATTCGCGAACTACTATTATTTTCGTCTCAAAGCTCGATCCGCACGGATTCCCCATATGGTATGGCTTAAATGCATTGATTTCGTGAATTAATTACCATTGTATCTAGCCGGTAAAGGCATGCTGAGTTTTCGCGGACGTCATTCTGTACGTCTGTACTACAGCATAAAAAAAAAATCAATTTTTTTCCTAATAAGGAGGTTCGTGCACATACTACCTTAAATTGGCCTTAAACTTGGTCTCCGTACTTAGACCATAGTTTTAGTCAACCTAGCTAGTCTAACATTCCCCAATAGGGGCCTGGTCCAGCTCTTTTATGGAAAATCCTACTATGGAAACCACAAACAATCCCTCGAAGGCCTCGAATTGCATTATATTAGGGATGCCCTGCCAATTTTCCGCACGGAAAAATCGTGAAAGGCTTCGAACTTAATTGACTCGGATTCTGCTGCAAGACACCGATCTTTTTTTTTCTTCCTCTCTTTTTTTTTCTCTTAATTTTCACGATCATCAAGCCCCGGTTCGTAGTTGACAGCAGGAAGGCCATGTGCATTTGGTTTTCGACTGTATTATAAAAGACGAAACGAGAATTATGCGTGTTGGCGATGCGGTACGAGGTGCCAGTGGGTTATCCCTGTCTAAATATATAAATGCTCGAAAACGTGTTGGGCGAGAAAGCGCACGGAGGAAAGATCGCTGAAGAGGCTGAACAGACTGCCGGGCGAGTCGGTATACTATATGGTAACCAAAACGTTCTCGCAACGACTCTTGACTCTCCATGGTGAGCTAGTCATGTGAGAGATCTTCGGGTGCGCCGAAGAGAAACACATCGCAAGCTAAACGAAATTACGACGGAAAACAAAGCGCCGAGCAATCAAGTATGTGACGGAGCTTTCTTGTCCGAAACTAAATGGTGGATCGACGTCAGCTTGTGGCACAACTTTGCCTGTCGTCATTATCGTTCCACCAACATTGGTGATTTATATTGGGATGTTGATCGGTCTTTAGCAATTTTTCCCAGCATTTTGCAATAATAAATATGTTTTAAACAATCTAATCTTTCCAACTTTAGGTTCATGTTTTAATAAATTATATTATGTAAACGTGTTTCAAATTTGAAGATGATCGATCAATTAGTTTTTGAGCTATGAATCCCGCGAATTGAAAAAAATGTTTCGAGAAAAACACGTTTGAAGTTTCACAAACGAAAAAGTCAAAGTCAAATGTGTTTAATCGAATGATTGAGTGTCTTACCGATTAATCAGCGATTCCGGCATCATACAGCAGTCATTCCTCTTCCTCGTGCAACTCATTTGAAGCTTGCATTTCCTGTTTACGAGCCTTTTCGAGCTTCTTCTGTCTCTAATAAACGTTTTTCTATTTTGCCGAGCCACGCGCATCTGATCCCATTTGCTCGGGCATATCCGTTGCTCTGCCTGCCAACTACGATTTCGTAGTTCATTCATAACGATAAGTAGGGCTGAATTTTCCTTCATTGAATAAAATAGCCAGCAAGAAATGCCGCTACCTCGATTATTTCGTACCCAGAATGCCGATGTTTTGGAGCTAATCGGCAAACGGTCGAGTTTGGGTTTGTTTGGGTTATGAAAACCCAAACAAACCCAGGCTTATTCGTAGTGTACCCATTTTTCATCGCCAGGCACCGATACGATGCAATAATGATTCTGCAAGTTCAGCTAGCGTTCTGACATGTGTGCTTCGTGAAGCAATGCCTCCAATTCTTCGTCTTCAAACGTTTTTTTTTTTTTTTCATTGCGCCAGAGCGTTCTTTATCCTAACATAAAAATCATTATTTTCCAAGCGTTTGAGCCAATCTCTGCATGTTGTTTCCGACATACCACGGTCGCCATAAGTCTCAACAAGAATTCTCCGGGCACCCGAGCAGAAATTTGTTCAGGGTGAAATCCGGACCGGATCAGGCTGCCACAATAGCAAATCCGGGCCGGATCAGGCAAATTTAGTCCGGCCCTGATCAGGGATGTAACGCTTTTGCAAATTCAGGTCCGGATCAGGCACCTTATCAGGCTCTGATCAGGCGCTTTATCAGGCCCGGATCAGGCACCTTGCCAGGCTCGGATTGGGCACTATATCTGGCTCGGATCAAGCAACTTATCTGGCCCGGATCAGGTGCCTCATCCTGCCTGAGACATGCGTGTCATCTGGCTCAATCATTTGATTAATTTTTTGTTTAAAAATAGATCAACATTTATTAAATTATTATCGCAGTTACACGTTATCAAGTTTACTAACGTTATTAAAAATATGAAACATATGAAAACATTTTTTTAAAGTTTAAATTTTTATTTTACTTGACTTGATCGTTTAGTTTTTGTTCCGGTTTTGGCGATGACCGTCCCAATCTTTCCGGCCCAATCTGTCCGGCGCAAATCATGCGTGCCTGATCAGGGCGCCTTATTGATACCTGATAAGGCTTCTATCCGGCGCAAATCAGGCGTGCCTGATCAGGGCGCCTTATTGATCCCTGTTCAGGCCCCCTGTCTGGCGCAAATCAGGCGTGCCTGATCAGGGCGCCTTATTGATCCCTGCTCAGGCCCCTGTCCGGCGCAAGTCATGCGTGCCTGATCAGGACGCCTTATTGATACCTGATAAGGCTTCTATCCGGCGCAAATCAGGCGTGCCTGATCAGGGCGCCTTATTGATACCTGCTCAGGCCCCTGTCTGGCGCAAATCAGGCCTGCCTGATCAGGGCGCCTCATTGATCCCTGCTCAGGCCCCTGTCCGGCGCAAATCATGCGTGCCTGATCAGGGCGCCTTATTTATCCCTGATCCGGCCCTGATGGATCCTCAGGCAGCCTGATTAGATTTTTGCTCGGGTAACGCCATATGTTGGAAAACAGCGAGAACTTATTCAACGTATACATTATTTAAAAAAAAAAACGATTTTGTTACGCCTCTAGACGTATTTCCTCCCCTCAAGGCACGACAAAAAGCATATAAAAGTAAAATTCGTTCTGCCTAGGTAAAGAGGCTGGAAGGCTTAATTGACAGAAGCTTTAACGAAGGACTTTGCACGTCGTTGGAAAATCAATATGACCGAGAAGAGCTTCGAGGCGAAAAAGGCTTATAAAAAAAAAAAAAGAAACAAACCACACCGGTACTCGTAATAATTCTTGCCGAAAATATGCACATAAAGATGTGTGCGAAAGTTACGTGCGTTGACACTTACACAAGTGCGTACTCGTATATCGTTGGAGGAATACGACATTAATTAATAGCGAGCAATTTCGCAATGTGTTCCAGTTGAGTAAGAATCGACCGAGCCTCGTCTCTCAGCTTAATACTGTAACACACCGCGAGAGTATCCTGTGCTGAAGGGCTGTGTGCGCTCGTAAACTCCCTCTTGCTCGTGGTTGTTTTTCGGTATTCCGGCATTGTCGAGGTGCTCCTGGCCGGGTGGTTCGAAACGTGGAAAGAGTTTACCGGGCAGGTCGCGACGAGTAAAAAAAAAAAAGAACAAAAAGAAGATATGGTATTGTCGTTGGTTCTGTAGCTTTGCCTCTGCACACAGGCACTCTTCGGTATCCACTCGACGGTGCCGCGCGATCCCTCCCATCAGCCGTTTGCTCTCAATGTTCTACGTGTCCATGCAAAAGCGTAAAAAAAAAAAACTTCATCCATGTACAGTGGAGAGAAAAGTGGCATGGTGTAAAAGGATGAGGTTGAAGTTTGGATCGTTGATATCCAATGAAAAAAAATTCATATTTCTAAATTTCTTTTGTCTTTTGGCAACTTTTGGCCTAGAAAGAGCCTTCGACAATTTTGAATTATATTTATTTAAATATCTACGATATAAATCTATTTAAAAAAAACGATATTTTATTGTTTAATATAATAATAAAAATATGGAAAATGTTAAAAAAACGAACTTTCGTTGCGTTCCAACGATGCAAACTTTAATACGATCCCGAGCAGAAATTTGTTCAGGGTGAAATCCGGACCGGATCAGGCTGCCACAATAGCAAATCCGGGCCGGATCAGGCAAATTTAGTCCGGCCCTGATCAGGGATGTAACGCTTTTGCAAATTCAGGCCCGGATCAGGCACCTTATCAGGCTCTGATCAGGCGCTTTATCAGGCCCGGATCAGGCACCTTACCAGGCTCGGATTAGGCACTATATCTGGCTCGGATCAAGCAACTTATCTGGCCCGGATCAGGTGCCTCATCCTGCCTGAGACATGCGTGTCATCTGGCTCAATCATTTGATTAATTTTTTGTTTAAAAATAGATCAACATTTATTAAATTATTATCGCAGTTACACGTTATCAAGTTTGCTAACGTTATTAAAAATATGAAACATATGAAAACATTTTTTTAAAGTTTAAGTTTTTATTTTACTTGACTTGATCGTTTAGTTTTTGTTCCGGTTTTGGCGATGACCGTCCCAATCTTTCCGGCCCAATCTGTCCGGCGCAAATCATGCGTGCCTGATCAGGGCGCCTTATTGATACCTAATAAGGCTTCTATCCGGCGCAAATCAGGCGTGCCTGATCAGGGCGCCTTATTGATCCCTGCTCAGGCCCCTGTCCGGCGCAAGTCATGCGTGCCTGATCAGGGCGCCTTATTGATACCTGATAAGGCTTCTATCCGGCGCAAATCAGGCGTGCCTGATCAGGGCGCCTTATTGATCCCTGCTCAGTTCCCTGTCTGGCACAAATCAGGCCTGCCTGATCAGGGCGCCTCATTGATCCCTGCTCAGGCCCCTGTCCGGCGCAAATCATGCGTGCCTGATCAGGGCGCCTTATTGATCCCTGATCCGGCCCTGATGGATCCTCAGGCAGCCTGATTAGATTTCTGCTCGGGATGGTAAAAGATAGAATACACGGAGAGAATTAAATGTTAAAAATTACCGTGCAGTAACGGTAACCAGATGACAACCCTGAAACTTCGCTTATTATTACTGAGTAAAACACAGATTTTCACGAAAATAAAATAAAATTTCTTCTTCAGATAGAAAATTTTACCAGATTTTCTAGTAAATTTTCGTGTGTAACAAAATACGCAAAACTTAAATTTAAAAAATATATAATATCAGCGAAATTTTACTGTGCATTTTATTATTTTATGCCTTTGAAAAATGTCTATAAAAAAGTATCGTCTTTATAACAGTTATTTTAAGATTTATTATAAAATTTAATGAGTGTTATAGGACAAATGTATTGTGCTCTCGGTAAAAATTATCGTGCCGGCTACCCTTCTTGTATAGTAAAATTTTACCTACGTATTTGAAATTTTCTGTAACGTGAGTTAAAAAACAAACTTGTCGCATACGAATTATTATGCTTTTCTCACTTGTCACCACATTGAAATATATCACGGTCATTTTTACCGTGAAATTCACGACAAAGATTACTTTTTAATTCTCTCCGTGTAGTAAAATTCTCCATTGTTCATTGTAACCGGTAAATCATGCGGTTTAACACACAACTATATGAGCTGAAAAAATATCGAAATTTGTCATTTTGATAGTTTGCCATCTATCCAGAGTCAAAAATTTTTGTGCCGCGTTCAAGCTGGCAAAATAAAAGGCTTCTTTCCCGAGCAGATATCGGCGATGAAGGATTAATACCAGGGGTGTCTACCGAATTGAAAAGTCAAGAAAACTTGAAAGCCTCAGGCCACTCTAGAGGCCAAAAAAAGGGGATATTTTGTGATTTTTTTGTTTCCAGCGAAACCATAAAATCGGAATTACAAAATAGGGGTTTTATTGTACACGTAATTGACTGTAGAAAAGTATTTTTTTCACAGCGATATATGTGAAAATGGCGCGACTGTGAAGCATTTTTTTCGATGACGCTTTTATTTCTAAAATCTCTGAGTACTCGATATTCCGAGTAATCTCTGAGTAATCGAATATTATTTTATAGGTAGTAAGGATACATTTAAAAAAAAAATCGATTTCCGAAAAATCCTAGAGTGGCCTAATCCCTTAAATATCATGAAATTACCCTCGATCCTAAAAAAGTCATGAAATGTCACGAAATGTCATGAAAAAATTACCAGTCTACCTGATTTTTTTTTTTCCAATATCTCTGCAGCCCTCATCATGGCCGATTTTTCTATTAATTTATCCAACAATAATTTCAAAATTTTCTCGGCTTTGCGACAATCTGCGGTATTAGAAGAAAAAAAAATGATTACTTGAATTTCACGAAAGAGGGATAGCTCGTGGAGAGATGTGGCGAAAAGTCATTGAACACAATGGAATATGATTGAAATCGCTTTTCTTTTTTTTTTCGTAAATATATTTTGCGTTTTAAATGAACGTGATTATCGCTATATAATTATGCATAGAGCCAATAGCATATAAGATTGAGAAAGGTTGCTTGACAAGAGACAAGGGGATATATACCGAGGCATAAGTAGCGCTTCATTAGGATCGTTTATTTCCGTCACCCCTTATGCACGAGCGCCGGTCGCGTGGACAGCATGGCAAACCGATGGTGGGCACGGGACCATAGCCTGTGTGCCGCTGCTCGTTTCGACGTCGGACACGGCCCTTGGCTGTGGGAAGAGAGAGAGAGAGAGAGAGAGAGAGAGAGAGAGAGAGAGAGAGAGAGAGAGAGAGAGAGAGAGAGAGAGAGAGAGAGACACCATTAAACGTATCAACGTACGGGCGGAGACTGCGGCTTTTCTTCCTCAACAAGCACGGCACAGGACAAAAGGAAGAAAGAGTGAGAGAGGGAGAGCGAGAGAGAGAGAGAGAGAGAGAGAGAGAGAGAGAGAGAGAGAGAGAGAGAGCGAGAGAGAGCGAGAGAGAGAGAGAGAGAGAGATCTCTAGCAAGCAAAAAAGAAGAATGAGAACGAAGACGTGAGGCACCAGATATAATCTCATGACTCATCCCCCAAGATATCAATTTTTGTGAAAACTTCTCAAATATTGAATTACCCGAGCAGAAATTTGTTCAGGGTGAAATCCGGACCGGATCAGGCTGCCACAATAGCAAATCCGGACCGGATCAGGCAAATTTAGTCCGGCCCTGATCAGGGATGTAACGCTTTTGCAAATTCAGGTCCGGATCAGGCACCTTATCAGGCTCTGATCAGGCGCTTTATCAGGCCCGGATCAGGCACCTTGCCAGGCTCGGATTAGGTACTATATCTGGCTCGGATCAAGCAACTTATCTGGCCCGGATCAGGTGCCTCATCCAGCCTGAGACATGCGTGTCATCTGGCTCAATCATTTGATTAATTTTTTGTTCAAAAATAGATCAACATTTATTAAATTATTATCGCAGTTACACGTTATCAAGTTTACTAACGTTATTAAAAATATGAAACATATGAAAACATTTTTTTTAAGTTTAAGTTTTTATTTTACTTGACTTGATCGTTTAGTTTTTGTTCCGGTTTTGGCGATGACCGTCCCAATCTTTCCGGCCCAATCTGTCCGGCGCAAATCATGCGTGCCTGATCAGGGCGCCTTATTGATACCTGATGAGGCTTCTATACGGCGCAAATCAGGCGTGCCTGATCAGGGCGCCCTATTGATCCCTGCTCAGGCCCCTGTCCGGCGCAAATCATGCGTGCCTGATCAGGGCGCCTTATTGATACCTGATAAGGCTTCTATCCGGCGCAAATCAGGCGTGCCTGATCAGGGCGCCTTATTGATCCCTGCTCAGGCCCCTGTCTGGCGGAAATCAGGCGTGCCTGATCAGGGCGCCTTATTGATCCCTGCTCAGGCCCCTGTCTGGCTCAAATCAGGCGTACTTGATCAGGGCGCCTTATTGATCCCTGATCCGGCCCTGATGGATCCTCAGGCAGCCTGATTAGATTTCTGCTCGGGTAGCGGAAAGGATTTGCTCGAGCAGAGAGACTATGAAAAAATAATTTTTCATACCCAATTACGTGTATAATAAAAACCCTATTTTGTAATTCCGATTTATTTTATGGTTCCGCTGAAGACAAAAATCACAAAATATGCCCTTTTTTTGGCCTCTAGAGTGGCCTAAAGCCTTAATGGACCATTCCAATGTGACTGGCTTGAAAAATGCTGATTTTCATGATTTAAAAAAAATAAAATTGGACAATCAGTCCGATTTTTTTCTCATTCATTTAAATGACTCATGTTTTACATGAAAATATTTTTCATTATTTTAGTTTTATTTTTTATATAATTTTTTTTTAACCACTGCAAAAGATACCCTGAAGAAGAAGAATTGCTCGCTTGAGGTACTGAAAATTGAAGTGAAGGTGGGATCATGAAAGTTCGCAAGGGCGTGCGAAGGAACATTGGAAACGAAGGAGAGAAAATGTCTCAGAAGAATGAGCGATAACGCAATTCAGGTAATTTCTGGTCGTTTCATTTATTTCCGTCAGCGATTACATTGGTGTTGATTCACGGCGATGTCCTTCCAACACAGGATCTCGTTACGCTGTGTGGTCTCGTGTTGCACGGAGACACCATTAAGTATATAGAAGCTCACCGAGTGAGAGAGTGTTGCCCGTCTCTATTAAGTTTAATAAGAAGAACGTGCGAAACGATCGGTGACCGTGCGTTAAGGCGGGAAATACACGTAGAAGATTAAAAAAAATAGCCAATTTTGTTTGTTTTTTTTTTTTTTTCGAAAGAATAAAAAAAAAGGAATTTATGAAACTTTAGATATAATTTATGGTGATATTCCAGGAAGGTTTTGTCGGTTTGTAAAAAAAATCCAGTGTCTTCAATTTTTAGTTTTTCAACATCCAAATGCTGAACGTATACCTAAGAAACATTTAAAAAATTAAAAATTGAAGAAATGGTACACTTTAGAAAAAAAAGTATTGAAATTTTACACAGTTTCGTTCTTTTTCGCAATTAAAAAAAAGTACTTTTTGAAGATAATTTTCATGAAAAAGTTGGTATAAGTTCAAGGTAATATTGTTATCGAGTTCAACAAGTTCCATAAACTCGATTTAAAGTTATCTTTACCGCAAACTTAAAAAATTGTACGAAAACTTTCCTGGAAGACGATTTCGTTCATTGGCCACGCCATAACGTCGCCATTTAGCATTATTTTTCAATTAAAAAAATGGATCCAAACAGTTTAATTATCCATTAAATTGTGCCTAAAGTTTCACAAATGTAAAACGTTTTGTTCCATTTAAAAAAATGATCAAAATTGGCTATATTTTCGTCCTCCGTATTTCCCTCCATAAAGAATGGGAAGGCAGAAAGCTCTTCCACTCCGAACAACGTAAAATCTTCATTAAGGCGGGATCCTGAATTAGCCGGTTCGAAAAATCGATATTTTGAGGAATTTTTTTCGGGTAAAAAAAAAAGCAAGTTTAGCGAAATTTTCAGATTATTTTATTACATGTCTGAACATAAGAAAACAATTTTTTTTAAAGAAAAATATCAACAGGCAACCGATTTTTATGCACATTCGTGCCACTGCTGTTTCCATGCGGCGTGACAAATGGAGCTCGTAATTTTCATCTGAAACAAAAAAACCAAAAACCATTTTAATTGTGACATATTTTTCTTCTATATGAACTAAAAAAAAACGAAAAAAATTTTGAAATTTGAATGTTTTTTCGGGTTTGAAGTAGAAAATGTGCTTTTTGTGAAAAAAAAAAATTATTTCAACTTGCTAAAAAAATTGTTAAGAATTTTTTTTTCCACAATGTTTTTAGTTCAAATAGAAAAGAAAACGATACTGAAGCGAACAAGCTCTGGTTTGTTTCGATTGGACTTCTAGTTTGTTTGTAATCAGATACGCCAAATTAGAAAAATCGTAAAAACGAAAACTCGAGAAAACGGGCGCCCTAACTGCCCGAGCGCCCGTATACCTGCTCGACACTCCACTACGTTCAGTGCTGTATCTTTGGAAATATTTCGAATTGGGCTATAAAACTTTGTCTAGACATTCTTAGATACATCAGGAATAGATTTAAACAATAAAAAAAAAATCGATTTTTTGGACCTTCTAATTCAGGATCCGCCCTTAACGCCGAAGCACTTAAGTTTCTCTTAATGAACCCAAACAAACCCAAACAAACGCGGCGTACTCTTTTTTTATCGTTCCTGTAAAACCAGTAAAAGTTATTACACGTGGCGATACTTTCGTATCACGTTAACTTGCATTTTAAGTCATCAATGAGACACGTGTTACGATAAAGATCGAAAAAAACCCGCACGATTCCATACACGAACCCATATATATATATGTATATGACGTGGAAGTCGAGTCGGTGGTTATAGCGAAGATAACGCGATCGCTAACGGACAATAGTGCCTTGATCACGAAACCGGAACTCTTGGCTCGAGACGTTGAAGGGGTTTTAGTTGGCCCGGGGGGGGGGGGGCTATATCGGCATTGGGTAATAAGATTAAGAGATATGGGAATGCCGTCATTCGTGTGCGCGTCCATCTATGTGTGTGTACTCGTGCGGAGCCATTCGGCACTATTGTTCAAGCCATTCTATACAGCAATTGTATCCA
The DNA here is from genome assembly GCA_963932345.1 of Ophion ventricosus. Classification (NCBI taxonomy): domain Eukaryota; kingdom Metazoa; phylum Arthropoda; class Insecta; order Hymenoptera; family Ichneumonidae; genus Ophion; species Ophion ventricosus. The sequence goes on along the minus strand of OZ010716.1, from coordinate 1,047,264 downwards.
CACGCCACAGGCTGTCTTTTAGAAACGCGGCATACAGTTGCGGCTAAAGTCTCAAAGGGATTCTGGATCTGTGCGAAGCGTGGGAGACAATGTGGCCAAAAGAGTTGGAAGATCTTCGGATCTACTTGCTTGAAGGCTTTCATGACGTCTGAGGGCCGTTATCAGCCTTGATCAAATCTATGAGGCATATTGCCAGATTGTACTAGCGAGTTAGCCGATGGAAAAATAATAATCAGGAAAAAAAAATGTGCTGGTATAGGCCAACCAGCCTCTCCTTTCCTTTTAGAAATGAACCGCAACTCCATTAGGTTTAGGAATGACACCAACATGAGCCTCTCCATTCCTTTAAGGAATGACACCAACATCAGTTTCTCAATTTCTTTTAGGAATGACACCAACCCGAGCAGAAATCTAATCAGGCTGCCTGAGGATCCATCAGGGCCGGATCAGGGATCAATAAGGCGCCCTGATCAGGCACGCATGATTTGCGCCGTACAGGGGCCTGAGCAGGGATCAATGAGGCGCCCTGATCAGGCAGGCCTGATTTGTGCCAGACAGGGGCCTGAGCAGGGATCAATAAGGCGCCCTGATCAGGCGCGCCTGATTTGCGCCGGATAGAAGCCTTATCAGGTATCAATAAGGCGCCCTGATCAGGCACGCATGACTTGCGCCGGACAGGGGCCTGAGCAGGGATCAATAAGGCGCCCTGATCAGGCACGCCTGATTTGCGCCAGACAGGGGCCTGAGCAGGGATCAATAAGGCGCCCTGATCAGGCACGCCTGATTTGCGCCGGATAGAAGCCTTGTCAGGTATCAATAAGGCGCCCTGATCAGGTACGCATGATTTGCGCCGGACAGATTGGGCCGGAAAGATTGGGACGGTCATCGCCAAAACCGGAACAAAAACTAAACGATCAAGTCAAGTAAAATAAAAACTTAAACTTAAAAAAAATGTTTTCATATGTTTCATATTTTTAATAACGTTAGTAAACTTGATAACGTCTAACTGCGATAATAATTTAATAAATGTTGATCTATTTTTAAACAAAAAATTAATCAAATGATTGAGCCAGATGACACGCATGTCTCAGGCAGGATGAGGCACCTGATCCGGGCCAGATAAGTTGCTTGATCCGAGCCAGATATAGTGCCTAATCCGAGCCTGGTAAGGTGCCTGATCCGGGCCTGATAAAGCGCCTGATCAGAGCCTGATAAGGTGCCTGATCCGGACCTGAATTTGCAAAAGCGTTACATCCCTGATCAGGGCCGGACTAAATTTGCCTGATCCGGCCCGGATTTGCTATTGTGGCAGCCTGATCCGGTCCGGATTTCACCCTGAACAAATTTCTGCTCGGGAACATCATCATATCCCCAACATCAGCATCTCCATTCCTTTTCGAAATAACGCCAACATCCAGCCTCTCCATTTCTTTCAGGCATGCCACCAACATCAGCCTCTTCATTCTTTCTACTATTGCCACCACACATCACCCAAACCCAAACAGACCCAACACATTAAACGTGTTCACTCTATCTTTTTCCAACCTAAATCAGCTCATCCGGATCAATAAACGATACCTCATTTAGCCTGTATCCCAGTTGACAATAAACTTGGACAACCTGCTAGCGTTTGTAGACCATCGTTCAATCTCCGTTCCGGAACCACACCCCCACTCGGCCCAAACTATCCGTAGGATCAACTTTTCCTCTCTCTCTCTCTCTCTCTCTTTCTCTCTCTCTCTCTCTCTCTCTCTCTCTCTCTCTCTCCCTCTCTCTCTCTCTCTCCCTCTCTCTCTCTCTTGCTCAGTGCACTCCACAGTTCTCGATTTAATCCTTCGCAGCCTGATGAAATCTCCCGTATCCGTCCGTCTCACCGTGTCTTCATTCTCGATCGATCCCTATCTTCGTCACGCCCAGAGAAGTTACCTTCTCATTGGGCGCACGTAACCCACCATCGCGAAATGTTCCGCGCCAAGGCTCGCAAATAACGCAGTTCAATCGCACGAGATGTAATTCCACTTTGACGACGGGCACTGTCCCTTCCAGTGGTCTTCAATCCAAAGATATCCGTCGCATCGTCATCACGTTGATGTTTCTTGGAATACGTTTGTCCTTAATCTCATAGCGTTCCATTTCTCTTCACTTTTTTCCTCGCATCTTTGTTCATCCTTTTTATTGCCACAAGTTCAATATACGAAGCTGCATTGCAACACACAAACACACATCGCGTTCTCAGAGAAAGAGATGCGCGATCCGCCGCTGTACTCCATTCCCTTTTCATTCTTATTCCAGTAGTCGCGTTTTTTTTTTTTTTCACTTTTTTTTTTCTCGTAATTCTCCATGCTGGCCTTACCGGCGCTCGCTGGAATCGACCGGGCGACCAAGACACTACCTTAAGAGGACATGTCTCGATATAACTCGCTGTGTACTCCCGCCATTGGACTGCTCCCGATCCCAACCGGCGCTCTTTGCCCAGGTCTCTCTCTCTCTCTCTCTCTCTCTCTCTCTCTCTCTCTCTGCAGTCGTTTGTAAAGGACTCGTACCTGTATGAGATAACGAGATATCCTTGCTTTCTTGATCCCCCCCTTTCATTCCAAAGTGTCCAAATATCCATCAGTTTAGACGCGAACTTTCACTTCTCAGACTCTTCAAATCTGATGACATTTCTGGCCCAGAAGTGTCTTCAATTTCAATCAAGATCGCAAGAGAGACTTTTATCATATTTGAGATGAAACTTTTATCAAATTTAAAAAAAATGGATTTTTTTTAAACTTTCATACTCACCTAACCCCTCAATGATTTCAATGGCTTACCGTCTAATTACTTACTGCACCACTTAAGGCGGGATCCTGAATTAGCCGGTTCGAAAAATCGATATTTTGAGGAATTTTTTTCGGGTAAAAAAAAAGCAAGTTTAGCGAAATTTTCAGATTATTTTATTACATGTCTGAACATAAGAAAACAATTTTTTTTAAAGAAAAATATCAACAGGCAACCGATTTTTATGCACATTCGTGCCACTGCTGTTTCCATGCGGCGTGACAAATGGAGCTCGTAATTTTCATCTGAAACAAAAAAACCAAAAACCATTTTAATTGTGACATATTTTTCTTCTATATGAACTAAAAAAAACGAATTTTTTTTTGAAATTTGAATGTTTTTTCGGGTTTGAAGTAGAAAATGTGCTTTTTGTGAAAAAAAAAATTATTTCAACTTGCTAAAAAAATTGTTAAGAATTTTTTTTTTCGACAATGTTTTTAGTTCAAATAGAAAAGAAAACGATACTGAAGCGAACAAGCTTCGGTTTGTTTCGATTGGACTTCTAGTTTTTCTTTGTAATCAGATACGCCAAATTAGAAAAATCGTAAAAACGAAAACTCGAGAAAACGGGCGCCCTAACTGCCCGAGCGCCCGTATACCTGCTCGACACTCCACTACGTTCAGTGCTGTATCTTTGGAAATATTTCGAATTGGGCTATAAAACTTTGTCTAGACATTCTTAGATACATCAGGAATAGATTTAAACAATAAAAAAAAAATCGATTTTTTGGACCTTCTAATTCAGGATCCGGCCTTAACAACAAAAAAAAAAACCATCGATTTTCCTATGCCGCTACATGAATTTGCTCTCTTAAGGCAGTAGTCTGCTTTAGGAGCCGAAAAAAAAGCGTTTTTTCAACAATTTTTTTGAAAGGGAAGGAAATGATTGCGGTAAACGAAATTTTGAGACGATAGTATATTATATTCAAGCTTTAAAAAACAATTTTTATTATTACAAATTATTGAAATTTGCCAAAGTTGTAACGATTTTTCTGGGGCGCCTGGAGTGTGCACTCGTAAATCGGTGCCGGTGATGGAGGTCGTGCGATGCATCTGAAACAGTGGAACCAAATTTTTTTTTAGTTTTTATAAGTTCCTTTTCTATATGAACTAAAAAAATACCGAAGAAATGACGAAATTCCAAATTTTTTCGAAGTTTGAAAAAAAAATTCACTTTTTTGAAAAAAAAAATTCACTTTAAGTTGCAAAACAAGTAATTTAAATAGTACTTTTGTCCAACTTTTTTAGTTCAAATAGAAGATAATTCAATACTGAAGCTAGATCACTTTGGTTTTTTTCGATCGGACATATATTGTTTTTACTATCGCCGGCACCGTTTTCCAAAACTTGTGAAAATGAAAACTCGAGAAAACGGGCTGTAAAGTTCTGCCCGAGCATTCGCACCTGCTCGACGCTCGGCCACTAAAACTGATCTAGCTTCGAAAATATGTCGAATTGGCCTCTAAAATTTTGAACACATATTCTTGGATAGTTTTGGAATAGATTTAAGACAAAAACGAAAAATCGATTTTTTGAAGCCTGTAAAGCAGACTACTGCCTTAAATCAGTCGTGATAGAGTGCTCGTCGTCTTGCTCTCTCTCTCTCTCTCTCTCTCTCTCTCTCTCTCTCTCTCTCTCTCTCTCTCGTTGATCGTGCCGGAATTGGCGACGAGACGAAAGGAAAGATGCGAAACAACGAGTATCCCCGTTCGCAACCCCAAACATTGTCCAACGCTGCATCAAGCCTCTTCCATTGCCGCGATAGTAGTCTGTATAGCTGAAAGATAGAAAGCTGAGGATTCCCGAGGGATTGTACCCTGGGCACTCTTATCTCCTGAAGCTCGAAACGAAAAGGCTCCACGAAAACAAACGAAAAGGAGCAGAAGAGAAGGGAAAAGAAAAAAACGAGATGAGGCTTGGTTGGCCAAGCGGGATAAGGGCAAACCCAGCGATGAAGGAGGAAAGAAATCCACCGTTGGCGGATTGTACGTTACACAATCCTTAGGGCTGTAAAGTCTCGTGCAAGAGCAAGGGGAATACCGGCTGGAACGAGATGGATGAAGAAGAAAAAAAAAAAAAAACTAGGCTCGTTTATAGCTGTCTCTTCCCATAAGGATAATTCGAGAATGCAAGTATCGTAAGAGAGAATGAGCTACCGACAATTTCTTCTTCCACGTCGGCTTCGCGGTATCGAGGGAGAGGAGATCGACCAAGAAGATCCTTGACTACCGCGAAAGTATAAAGTATGAAAAGAAAGTAAAAGGTTGTGCGAAAGCCACTTCCAAAATGGGGCTGACGAGAGAACTGGCGACTCTTGTTTTCTTCAGGAGTCACGTCCAAAGTCAGCACTGCCTGGAGTTCGTCGTCTTCCAACTGCCGTCCATGACCGTTTATGGAATGGCAAATATTACATTTCAAGTGTTCCCCCCCCCCCCCCCGCCCCTCGCTCTACCGAGGCTTATTATTCCGGCGAAAAAATCAATTTACATACCTACCGTTACACGTTCAACGATGCCAATTAACTTGATTGGATCTTCAGATGCCTTTCGAAGAATCAATGATCCTCGAGGCATCCTCAGACACGAATATCGTAAGACACCCTCGTCGAGAAACGATCAACCTGAGCAACAAAGTGTCCACTAGGGTGACTGCAGTTTGGATCAAATTTCAATTTTCAAAGTTCCCTTTGTAAAAACATAATCGAGATATATATATAAAAAATTTGTGTGCATAGTTTTGAAAGCGCTGGGAAAATTTCTGTGCCTGTGAGAGTTTGAATTTACGTGTTTTTTTTTTTTTTCCAAATTATTACTTAATTATTTCTCATGCTTATAAGGTTGATGAGAAAAATCTGAAAATTGGCCCATATGTTGTGCACATTGTGAGGTATGTGACGAAATTTTTACAGATTTTTCCAATAACAATTGTCATTGTTATTAGCTTTGCAATGACAACCTCGTTTTTCATTTTTTTTTTTTTGAGTTTCATTCATCAAAGACTATTGCTGGAAAAATCTGTAAAAATTTGGTCGTATACCCCATAATGTGCACAATATGTGTCATGGAATGTCATGAAATTACACTCGATCCTGAAAAAATCATGAAATGTCATGAAAGAATGACCAGTCTACTTGATTTTTTTTTTTTTTAAGATCTTTGCAGCGCTCATACAGTTTGGTGACTTCGTTTATTTCGTATACTTTTTTTATTGGCATACAACGACACATCTGTTTCAAAGAGCAGAATATAAATATAAAAATTTATCAGTATACCAGAAAGTCCCCGAGCAGAAATTTGTTCAGGGTGAAATCCGGACCGGATCAGGCTGCCACAATAGCAAATCCGGGCCGGATCAGGCAAATTTAGTCCGGCCCTGATCAGGGATGTAACGCTTTTGCAAATTCAGGTCCGGATCAGGCACCTTATCAGGCTCTGATCAGGCGCTTTATCAGGCCCGGATCAGGCACCTTACCAGGCTCGGATTAGGCACTATATCTGGCTCGGATCAAGCAACTTATCTGGCCCGGATCAGGTGCCTCATCCTGCCTGACACATGCGTGTCATCTGGCTCAATCATTTGATTAATTTTTTGTTTAAAAATAGATCAACATTTATTAAATTATTATCGCAGTTACACGTTATCAAGTTTACTAACGTTATTAAAAATATGAAACATATGAAAACATTTTTTTAAAGTTTAAGTTTTTATTTTACTTGACTTGATCGTTTAGTTTCTGTTCCGGTTTTGGCGATGACCGTCCCAATCTTTCCGGCCCAATCTGTCCGGCGCAAATCATGCGTGCCTGATCAGGGCGCCTTATTGATACCTGATAAGGCTTCTATCCAGCGCAAATCAGGCGTGCCTGATCAGGGCGCCTTATTGATCCCTGCTCAGGCCCCTGTCTGGCGCAAATCAGGCATGCCTGATCAGGGCGCCTTATTGATCCCTGCTCAGGCCCCTGTCCGGCGCAAGTCATGCGTGCCTGATCAGGGCGCCTTATTGATACCTGATAAGGCTTCTATCCGGCGCAAATCAGGCGTGCCTGATCAGGGCGCCTTATTGATCCCTGCTCAGGCCCCTGTCTGGCACAAATCAGGCCTGCCTGATCAGGGCGCCTCATTGATCCCTGCTCAGGCCCCTGTCCGGCGCAAATCATGCGTGCCTGATCAGGGCGCCTTATTGATCCCTGATCCGGCCCTGATGGATCCTCAGGCAGCCTGATTAGATTTCTGCTCGGGTCATACCGAAAGTCATGAAGAAATACCTAATAATTGCCTTAAAAATCCCTAAATGTCATGAAATTTCAGTTTGGGTTTGTTTGGACTTCAGTTTGAGTAAATTTCAGTTCTGGTCAAAATTGCACACCCTGAAAAAGCTCTAAGCTTGGCTTTCATCTTGAAGCTTCTAGCGTTCTACACGGAACCTTCATCAATGAGGTAGCAAAGCCCGTAGTAGGGCTTTGCACGTTGAAACATTAGTGTAAAGCACTATCCGCTTTCACCTACGTACCAAGTTTTCTACGTGCGCCCATTGTTGGGGCTGAGTCACCGGTGTAACTCCTCTCTTCAACCACTTGAGCGTACATCAGTGCGGCCAGCACACGTGTGCCGTTTGTTTTCCGACTGCGCACGAGGAGTTGAAAAACTGCCTACAGACCAGAGAGAGAGAGAGAGAGAGTGAGAGTGATGGAGAGAAAGAAGTATATGAAAACGGAGAAAAAAAACTTCACCGGTGTTAAGAACAATGGAAAGAAAAGGTGTATCCGAGTGCAGCTTCAACGGGCTAGGTAACACATCAAGAGCATGGTCACGTCGGTCACGTTTCATCCCGAACCAGCCGAACACCAATCTTCCTATGGTTGGAAGACCTTTGAAGGAGTGTGATTCTTTTTTTTTTTTTTGCCTCCATGGGTCGTCTTTTCTGGATGTGATGAATGTGGTCATTGGAAGAAGACTTGTTCGCAATTACGTAGAAATGTGATGGCGAAACTTTGTACTAACTCAAATGAGATACTAGTTCTATAATAGCACATTATGTTACTAGTTCTATAAAAGTTACTACAAAAGTTACTAGTTCTATAATAGTACATTATGATACAAGGACGAAAAAAAACTTTTTTTTTTAACGAGTGTGAGTTTGAAGGACGAGGCGAAGGCGAGTGTTGCAATCACACGAGGAGAAAAAAAGTTTTTTTCGTCGAGTATAAGAAATTTTATTGTACACGGTGTGAAAATGGGTTTTTTACGCACGCGAAGCGTACGTAAAACGTTCATTATCGTACCGAGTGAAATAAATGAATTAGCTCTCTTTTTTTTTACGGCATATTTGACATTTAGTTACGAAGAAATTTCGACACGTTTCCATTATAGTTGTACATGGCAAAGCTACATGTGCGTATGTCAGGTTACAAGAAAGAGACACGAGACTACGACAGATCCTACGATGTCACGACGAACATTCGGGAAGCTGAATGTACCTAGCCCGAGCAAGCCCTCAGGGCATGACGCACTCTTCTCCATGTCGATAGCGTGCGACTAACAAGCAGACTGATACCGAATGAGAGAAGGAGAGAGAGAGAGAGAGAGAGAGAGAGAGAGAGAGAGAGAGAGAGAGAGAGAGAGAGAGAGAGAGAAGAGAGGGACGAGCAAGTCTGTCTCAGCTTGGCACGGTCCATAATTAGCGAGACGACACGACACTTCTCCGATACACAGGCTGCGAGACCGTTAAATCACTTTTCCCCATCGTGCCACTTGTCACTCACAGGATGAGCTTCTTCTGCTGATGGGCACGAAGCTTCAGGCTGTAAAAAGACCCTGAGCATAAAGAATAGGTCAATCAATTTGCAGGTTTTCAACAACCTAGTTGTGTCATCTATCAATCAAACCCAGTTAATCGATTTGCGTATGGAAGCATTCAGATTATAGATGCCATTGCGTCTATGCATGAGCAAGGCTTGGTATTGGACGTGTTGGATCTTGGAAGTCTTGTTTACTGGGCCTTGTTGGCAAGTTTACGGTGTTGAAGTTTTTTTTTTACATTTTCTTTTTCATATTTTCATTATTATAAAATATATATTTTTTATAGATTTATATTGTAGATCGCTAAATGAATATATTAAAAAATTGTTGAAGGCTTTATGTTGGCAAAATCTGCGAAAAGACATTAAAGGAATTTATAAATATTGATTTTCATTGTATGCCAACGATGCAAACTTCGACCTCATCGAAGTTCTTGGCATTGGACGTGTTGGACTACAGGTTCTCTTTGTTCGATGTCCTGGACCCTGGAGGTTCTTATTGGACATGTTGGAACCGTAGAAGTTTTTAGTATTGGACGTGTTGGACTCTAGAAGTTTTTGTTATTGGACGCGTTGAACCATAGAAGTTCTTGATATTGGATGTGTTGGACCTGTAGAAGTTTTTAGTATTGGACGTGTTGGATTCTAGAAGTTTTTAGTATTGGATGTATTAGACTCTAGAAGTTCTTGATATTGGACGTGTTGGACCCTAGAAGTTCTCGGTATTGGACGTCTTGGACCCTAGAAGTCCCTGTTATTGGACGTGTTGAACCCCAAAAAATGTTGGCAATCGACAATTCGAGCCCTACAGTTTCTTTTTGTTGGACGTCCTGGATCCTAGAAGTTTTTGTTATTGGACGTGTTGGACCCCAGAAGTTCTTGTTATTGGACGTGTTGGAGCCTAGAAATTTTTGTTATTGGACCTGTCAAACCCTAGAAGTTCTTGGCATCCGACAATTCAAGCCCCCCAGGTTTTTGTTGTTGTTGGACGTCCTGGACCCTAGAACTTCTTGTTACCAAAATATCCCAAACTTGCGCGACCACTCAATTTTTTATCGTACTTCATGTGGGCTGCCGTATATACTTCCTGTTCCTACACCCCCGAATCCCCGGCTTTTCCCCTTTTCACATGAGTCGGTGGAACGACATCCCCGAACTGCCGAGCAATGACCACATACGCGAATGGTTCTCGTTTTAATTTGGCAAAAAAGCCTGGTCCATAGTCCAAACGGGCGAAAGTTCGAGTCCGGGGATCCATTCGCGTTACTCGTGCGGGAAATTAAAGCCCGCGGCTAGGTCAGCTGCGAAAAATTGATCACCGGTTAATTTCGTACTGGATGCGCGCATCCCCGGCTTTGTTTGAATTTATATTGGCGATCCCGCTTGACAATGTGCCGTTATAGTGGCCGGTAGGCAATTGCTCCTTTGTATGCAACTTTAAATGGATGTTATACACGGTGGTGTTTTTTTTTTTTTTTTTTTTGCGCAGGTCGAAAACGTGAGTCTGTGCGTGGGAGCCCTGCGGGCCCTCGGCGCAGACGTCGGGGCTGTGAATCCGTGCGAATTGTCGACGGGATCCACCCTACGACCCGTACTAGCTCTACTCTTCGCCCTCTCACGTCACAAGCAACGAGCTAAACAGCTTCAGGACATGCCGAGGTGAGTTTTTCAAAGAGTTTACTTTTCCTCGATACCATCCGTTTTTATGATTACTCGTAAGATACCGACGGTGGTTAAGATACCGACGGTTGGTAAGATACCGACGGTTGGTAAGATACCGATTGCCGGTAATACACCGACCGTCGGTAAGTTACCATCGGTCGGTAAGATACCGATTGTCGGCAACTCTTCGGTCGTCGTTACTATAGGAAACATCAATTGCTCTCACAATCGATGAACGGCAAAAAAAGCTCTAATGTAAGCTTTACTTTTTCTTTTTCTTATCTGCCTATGCTCGCGTCACGTGGATCAATTCCAAGCCCTTTTCGCTTTATACTCGTGCTTCGTAAATTCCTTGGCAAAATTTAATTGCGATACACCGGACGTGCTAACAAGTACGGCCCGTTCCATAACTCCCTTGACGAGACAAAGGCGCGAGTATAGCGGCTCGCGAAATATACCCATGAAATTCTCAAGACCCTCTAGCCGCTGCTCTCTCTCTCTCTCTCTCTCTCTCTCTCTCTCACCGTGGAACTCATAAATGTTAAGCGACGTTTTAATGACCCACGAGCCCGTCCTGAGAGCGCTTGAAAGTGACCCCAACCTTATTTCTCCTACGAACGTGCTCGTTCGGCATCGTCAATCTCTCAGCAACGACGTACAATCCAAGCGCACACGACTCTAAGGATCGTCTAGAATTATTCTACGCAAGTAAAAAAGCGCCGGAATTTGCTGGTACTGAGAACAAAGTTGGAGGATGTACGAGAGTGCGTTGAAGAAACTTCCAACAGCCGTTTGAGATGCTTCAAGGTCGACAGTTCGATCGAAACATAAGTACAGGTCTTTTTTGCTTTTTCAAAGCAGGAACGCTTTTTTTTCCTGCGAGATCCGTTTCTTAATATTGGGAATTTGCCAATTTTCCTTTTGATTACATATTCCTAAGAGTCTGTACTTGAAGAAATGCGAAAAAGAAACGATTTTCTCAAATTTCTAGACTAGAATAGGCTGCCTTAGTGTCAAGCTGAGCTTGAGGCAATGCAATTGTCTTTTTTGAAAGGATGTGCAAGGTTCTTCAGCATTTCTTATGAAGAAGCCTTTCAGTAAATAATGAACATAAAACAGTTCTATCAGCTTCAATCAATACCTGATGGAACTTTGTCATCTTTTCATCGTGATGTGATTGGAATACTGAAACTATGTGGTGGATCACAATGAAGGCGAAGTAGCATTAGTAGAGAGAAGGAAATCTGTACTTTTGATGATCACATCCAACAGGATGAAATTATCCATTTACGATGTGGCGTGCTCGGCAAAGTTGCTGAAAATGTTGAAAAATCAGGCCTCTGTGTGTTCCCAACCACTTGTTCATTCATTGCTCGGCATCGATCGTCAAATTTTTGCCTCTCCAGAGACGAGAGAGAGAGAGCAATATCGATTATAAATTCATAAGTGGAAAAGCGAGTTCGTATACACGAGAGGGTTCGTCGTTATCGCTTCTATGGTGACCGCAGCGATGATTCAAAGGACCAACCAGGAAACTTTTCGTCTGGTATGGTTGAGGAAAGTCTCCAGGCCTGGCATCGTTGAGGAGATGAGCGGAATTATGGAATGGGAGGCGTGCACGTAAATAGAGAGGGAGAGGAAGCCAGAGAGAGAGATAAAGAAAGAGAGGAGAGGAAGAGATAGGACCAGCAGTCGGGACCAGGGACATTAACATATCAACAATGCTTCATTATGCACCGACTCCAACGTGAAGTCTCGCCCAACAGTTGGGCCGTTAGAATTTCAAAAGAGAGAGAGAGAAATATGAACAGCCTGGGATCTTCTCCTCTTGCACACTCGTCACCCGCTACGTCACAATATCATCGTTACCACGAATCCTAGAAAAGTCTGAGGAAACTCAGAGGAGAAGTTATCTTCACCTAAGGCCAAATTTGACTCGTGCAATCGTCGTGAGCGTCGCTGCTATTGCAGACGCTTCAACACGTTGATTTTGCAGGTTATGTTGCCGATTGCAAACGACAACGTTTTCTGGCTTGGAACACAAAGTCACCAAGCTTTTAGGAGTGATACCAACGTCAGGCTTTCCATTCATTTTAGGAATGATACCAACATTAGCATCTCCATTCCTTTTAGCAATGACACTAACATCAGCCTCTCCATTTCTTTTAGGAATGATACCAACATGAGCCTCTCCATTCCTTTCAGGAATGACACTACCATCAGTTTCTCCCTTCCTTTTAGGAATTATACCAACATCATCCTCTACATTTTTTTTAGGTATGATACCAAACTTAGCCTTCCTATTAATTTTAGAAATTGAACGAACATCAACCGCTCCATTCCTTTTAGCAATGATACTAACATCAGCCTCGCCATTCCTTTTAGGAATGACACTAATATCAGCCTCTCCATTCCTTTTAGAAATGACCCTAAGATCATCATGACACCATCATCAGTTTCTCCCTTCCTTTTTCAGAATTATACCAACATCATCCTCTACATTTCTTTTAGGAATGATACCAACATTAGCCTCTCCATTCCTTTTAGCAATGACACTAACATCAGCCTCTCCATTTCTTTTAGGAATGATACCAACATAAGCCTCTCCATTTCTTTTAGCAATGACACTAACATCAGTCTCTCTCTTCCTTTTAGGAATTATACCAACATCATCCGCTCCATTTTTTTTAGGAATGATACCCACCTTAGCCTTCCTATTAACTTTAGAAATTGAACCAACATCAACCGCTCCATTCCTTTTAGGAATGATACTAACATCAGCCTCGCCATTCCTTTTAGGAATGACACTAACATCAGCCTCTCCATTCCTTTTAGAAATGACCCTAAGATCATCATGACACCATCATCAGTTTCTCCCTTCCTTTTTCAGAATTATACCAACATCATCCTCTACATTTCTTTTAGGAATGATACCAACATTAGCCTCTCCATTCCTTTTAGCAATGACACTAACATCAGCCTCTCCATTTCTTTTAGGAATGATACCAACATAAGCCTCTCCATTTCTTTTAGCAATGACACTAACATCAGTCTCTCTCTTCCTTTTAGGAATTATACCAACATCATCCTCTCCATTTTTTTTAGGAATGATACCCAACTTAGCCTTCCTATTAATTTTAAAAATTGAACGAACATCAACCTCTCCATTCCTTTTAGCAATGATACCAACGTCAGCCTCGCCATTCCTTTTAGGAATGACACTAACATCAGCCTCTCCATTCTTTATAGCAATGACACTAACATCAATCTTTCCATTTCTTTTAGGAATGATACCAACATGAGCCTCTTCATTTCTTTTAGGAATGACACCAACATCACCATGACTGTAGATCGGAACTGGAGTGTTCCTTAGTAAATTGAGGCTAGAAACATCAGCTGTCAGATTTAACGCAATGAATTTAACAAAACTACTTTCTTTGTTCGCAAAGTAAATTGGCTGCTATCAAATGCAAGACCACCAATTCCTCACAATATTACGAAGGTATCACACCATAGAGTTTCCGTACTCTCGTCTCCATGTGGCAAATGTCGAGAACGAATGAACAATGCTTCGAGTATTACAACTGCAATACACGCGCGCGCGCGACCGCACCAGGAATGGTACAAATGGTGGACTAATGCCGGCTCGTACATTGTCGTGGGCGATGGTGGAGGACGAGAAGCTTCCCGGCAGCTCACATTTAAGAAACATCGCTTTAGCACCGAAGCGTTCAGTGACCGACCCTCAAGAGGCATTTGCATGAGAATGGCTCAAAAATCCTCGCACCCGGTTCATACAAATGCCACATTTATACATGGGGAACAAAAAAAATACATTTTAAGCCCTTTATATCTATAGGATCCTGGCTGTCAGGCCATTTGGCTGTTTTGAGGCCATAATTGTTGTTTTTTTACCATAGAAGTCATGCAAAAGAAAAATTTGGAAATGTTCATCTTTTCAATGATGGCAAGTTCGTTCTCGTGAATAGAGTACTATGAAGACGGGTCCTCGGAGTCCATATTTATATATATATACATATATTTTAATGTATGCATGCGGATGTGCATAAGTATACGAGTATTTGATATTCACGGCGAGGGTGTTTGGACCTACGGGGATTGGGCAGCTCCGAGAGAAAGCCCATAATCCGGTTGGTTCTCCAGAGATCAATGGTGCACGAACGAGATGAAGCTGAAGCTGTGTCCCGTTCGCCCACGCAGTCTTTTGCTTGGCTCTCGCCACACGGGAATATATAAACGGTTGGAGGGAGAGGAGAGTGCACTGAGAGAGAGAGAGGGAGAGAGAGAGAGAGAGAGAGAGAGAGAGAGAGAGAGAGAAAGCAAAAATTCTCTCTTCTTCTACAGGGTGTCCTTGAGTGAACGGTGAGAAAGAGGATCGAAACGATTCTTCTCAAATGGCGACGGAACTGCAATGATAGATCTCGAAAAACTTCTCGATAAAATTCTGATTGATGGTACAGGTGATCATCCTTTGGGCATTTGTATCACGCTGTGCGTCAATTTTTTTTGGGCGAATTACCAATGAAGTCTAATAACCTGAGTATGATAATTTAGTCTAAGTCTAAGTATTAATATCAGCCTAAGTCTGAATAACTAAGGGTCTAAGTATCATTGAATTCTCGATCTAAGCAACGGTGAAGTCTGAGTATAAGTATCATCGAAGTCTAAGTATCATTGACGTTCACGGATTAGTGAAGTTTACGTATCATTTACGTCTGAATCTGAGTATTAGTGAAGTTTAAGCATCATTAACGTCTGGGTCTAAGTATTAGTGAAGTTTAAGCATCATTAATGTCTGGGTCTAAGTGTTAGTGAAGTTTAATCATCATTAACGTTTGGGTCTAAGTACTAGGGAAGTTTAAGTATCATTGGCGTCCAAGTATTAGTGAAATTTAAGCATCATTAACATCTGGATCTAAGTATTAGTGAAGTTTAAGCATCATTGACGCCTGAGTCTAAGTATTAGTGAAGTCTAAGTATCATTGAAGTCCAAGTATCATTGAATTCTAAGTATCATTGAAGTCCAAGTATCATTGAAGTCTAAGTATAAATATGAAAATTAAGTGAAATATGAAACAGTCTCAAATTAATTTTCCACTAAATCCATAATTTCATTATCTAAGTTCCGTGCGATAAAAATCCAAATATCATATTTCTCGAGCCGTCACTCGATCTCTACAATTACGAAAATTCCAAAAAGCCTCAAACCCAAACACGATCCACGATCTTTTCGTATGACGTTGGAATGCAACGATTTTTTTTTGTTTCTTTTCTGTTTCTTTTCTTTTATCATAATCCAAATCCTTTTTGCAAATTAACGTTACAAAATTCTCATAAAAATTCCTAAAAACTATTCGACCGATATTCACCCACTAAATCGGTAAAAAGAAGATAAAAGAATTGGAACAATTTTTTAAAAAATTATATTTTCGTTGCATTTCAACGATGCAAACTTCTAACATCATCTTTTCCATTCCTTCCTTCTTTACAGTAAGAACTGTCATCAATCAAAACGACTATCAAGCTGAAACGAAAATAAATTTTTCAAAACCCAACCAAGAGCAATTTCGTTTCGAACCTTCGTCTCAAAGATCCAAAATGGCTGATCAAAATCCAAACATTTGATCAACGAAAGTCTCCATCTGCCATTTTCAATTCAACATTGATAATGTCAAATTCAGATTGAGAAGAAGATAAAGCGAGCGAAGCCTGGCGAGAAGGGTTCGAGGGGGCTGCGGGGTTAGCATCCTCCCCCGCCCCCTCCCCCCTAGCCCTTGCCGCGTGTACATAGAGATATGTACGAGAAAGATGGGGACGAGGAGAATGGAAGCTGGTCTTGTGTGCACGAGGCTTCAGTGGGGAAAAAGGACGCATAGCGTTATGGCGGGATCTTTCAGCTCCGTGCAGTGGGAGGGGGAGGTGGGGGATGTGGGGCGGTGAGGAAGGGGAGGGGGCGAAGAAGGGACACCGGGGCAACGTGTGCAAGTGAGATGGAGCATAAACGCGCGAAGCCACGTGCTATATGGGGGGGGAAAACCGGGCTGGAGGGGGGGGGGGGGGGGGGGGGGGGTTGGGTTTGGGGGAGGAGGAATGGGAAACACGGGGGCTTCACTTTGGTCGCGAGTGCCTTGGAGCTCTCAGTTTGAAACGGGCCATCACGATCCCAACACACCATGGTCGGTAAACACCATGTGACGACGTGACTTTTTCCGCTTTTAACAAAGCCAAAGCTGCGGTTGAAACGCGTTTCTTTTTTTCGTTCCGCGTGTGATTTCGATTGGATTTTAATGCGAACTTGCGGACGAGACGGACGAGATGAGTGAGAGGAGGAAGGGAACTTAGTGCGTATGAGAAAGTGTGAATAAGATGGAAAAATTGGCAAAAAATAAATAAATAAGGAAGCGATGTGACGAGAAAACATTTTCGTTTTGGTGGCCAATAAATGGTACGCCGGGTTTTTTTTGGGCTTGTTTGGGGTTAATTGTAGGCTGAAGAGGTTGAACGAATTACAAACGATGTTTCGGTGGATTTGTTTGGGTTTTGTTTGGGTTTGTTTGGACTTGTCGAGCGAATAATTTGGGAAGATCGCAATCGATGTCTCGTTGAATTTGTTTGGGTTTGTTTGGGTTTAGTTATTGAGTGAATAATTTGGGAAGATCGCAATCGATGTCTCGTTGACTTTGTTTGGGTTTGTTTGGGTTTAGTTATTGAGTGAATAATTTGGGAAGGTCACAATCGATGTCTCGTTGACTTTGTTTGGGTTTGTTTGGGTTTAGTTATTGAGTGAATAATTTGGGAAGGTCACAATCGATGTGTCGGTGCATTGGTTTGGGTTTGTTTGGGTTTAGTTATCGAGTGAATAATTTGGAAAGATCGCAATCGATGTCTCGTTGAATTTGTTTGGGTTTGTTTGGGTTTACTTGTCGAGCGAATAATTTGGGAAGATCGCAATCGATGTCTCGTTGAATTTGTTTGGGTTTGTTTGGGTTTAGTTATCGAATGAATAATTTGGAAAGATCGCAATCGATGTCTCCTTGAATTTGTTTCGGTTTGTTTGGGTTTAGTTATCGAGCGAATAATTTGGGAAGATCGCAATCGATGTCTCGTTGACTTTGTTTGGGTTTGTTTGGGTTTAGTTATTGAGTGAATAATTTGGGAAGGTCACAATCGATGTGTCGGTGCATTTGTTTGGGTTTGTTTGGGTTTAGTTATCGAGTGAATAATTTGGAAAGATCGCAATCGATGTCTCGTTGAATTTGTTTGGGTTTGTTTGGGTTTACTTAACGAGTGAATAATTTGGGAAGATCGCAATCGATCTCTCGTTGAATTTGTTTGGGTTTGTTTGGGTTTAGTTATCGAGCGAATAATTTGGGAAGATCGCAATCGATGTCTCGTTGACTTTGTTTGGGTTTGTTTGGGTTTAGTTATTGAGTGAATAATTTGGGAAGGTCACAATCGATGTGTCGGTGCATTTGTTTGGGTTTGTTTGGGTTTACTTGTCGAGTGAATAATTTGGGAAGATCGCAATCGATGTCTCGCTGAATTTGTTTGGGTTTGTTTGGGTTTACTTAACGAGTGAATAATTTGGGAAGATCGCAATCGATGTCTCCTTGAATTTGTTTCGGTTTGTTTGGGTTTAGTTATCGAGTGAATAATTTGGGAAGATCGCAATCGATGTCTCGCTGAATTTGTTTGGGTTTGTTTGGGTTTACTTAACGAGTGAATAATTTGGGAAGATCGCAATCGATGTCTCGCTGAATTTGTTTGGGTTTGTTTGGGTTTACTTAACGAGTGAATAATTTGGAAAGACCGCAATCGATGTCTCCTTGAATTTGTTTGGGTTTGCTTGGGTTTACTTATCCGTCGAATTATTTGAAAAGATCGCAATCGAAATCTCGTTGGATTTGTTTGGAATTGTTTTTTTTTTTTTTGCGTTTAGGTTTAAATTGCGGGTTTGAGTTGGGTCGTCCTTGCACCGAAAGTACGTCGGTTTATTTTTTGAACGGTGTATCTTAACGGGCTGCTGGATCGCGGCACGTCATGATCGATCCCTCGGCTGCGATCGGCGAGCAGGAAGTACCAAGGGAGCGTCGTACCGATGAATGCCGGCTGATAATCGTACCGGGTATACTCCGCTCGGCGAGAGCCG
This sequence comes from Ophion ventricosus, assembly GCA_963932345.1. Lineage (NCBI taxonomy): Eukaryota > Metazoa > Arthropoda > Insecta > Hymenoptera > Ichneumonidae > Ophion > Ophion ventricosus. The sequence goes on along the minus strand of OZ010716.1, from coordinate 1,028,815 downwards.
AGCAGTTAGAGAGAGAGAGAGAGAGAGAGAGAGAGAGAGAGAGAGAGAGAGAGAGAGAGAGAGAGAGAGAGAGAGAGAGAGAGAGAGAGAGAGACAGAAAGAGAGAGAAAGAGACAGTTCGAGGAGATCTGGGAACCGAGGAAGTGTCAAGGATTGTGCACAGAGCCGACCATTGTCTGACAACGAGATACATCGAGAGGCAGAATTTTTATTTTCGTAAATGAAAATCGTCGAAGAAGCGTGGAAGAAGAAGAAAACAAAATTTTTTAACGAAAAGAGACATCGATTCGTAAATGGTGTGAAAGGATACGTGAAAAGAAATGGAGAAAATTGGACAAGATGAATAGTCGAAAAATTAAAAGCGAACGGGAGTACGAGGAAAAACGAACGAAGTAGAAGAACGAAATGGGTGAAAAAAAAAAATAGTAAAGAAATAAAAGAGCAAGCGAAAAATAGGAAATTATAAATCGTCAAGAAAAAAAAAGGTCAGAAGGATATATCCAAACCCAAGGAAAAAAAAAAATGTGCAAATAAATGGTAAAGAAAAATCAGAAGGTAATAAAAATCTGAGGAAAAAATAAAAACAAAAATAAATCAAGAAAAATCAGAGGATAATTAAAACCCAAGGGAAAAATAAGAAAATAGATCGTAAAGAATTTTAAAAAAAATTATATACATCCAAGAAAAAAAAATACGAAAATAAATCATAAAAAATCAGAGCACAATTAAAACCCGAGGAAAAAAAAAATACGAAAATGTAAAACAAGAATCAGATAACAATAAAAACCTAAATAAAAAAAAAAAATACGAAAATAAATGATAAAAAAATTCGAAAAAACCCTTAAAAAAAATGCACAAACAGTAAAAAACAAAGATCAAAATAAAATAAAAAGCCAAGAAAGTTAAATCACGAGTAAAGGAAAATCAAATTGGTGGCCGGTATGAATTATTCAGCGAACTATCCTTCGTAATTTCACGATGTACGAAAATATTCTTGAAATCCTCCCCCACGTCGTAAGGTTCGATTTTATTTCGACTTTTTTCTTTTGTCCCTCTGTCTCTCCCAAATGAAAAAAAACAAAAAAAACACCGGCAAATGACACGGCCACGTGTTGGACGCGGATCGATGACGCGTGAATCGAGCCACGGAACGAATCCGTCGTTAGAAATATAAAGGAGATCGACGAAGAAAAAAAAAACACACACACACAAGAGAAAGAGAGAAAAGGCAAAAGAAAAAAAAAAGAAAAAAAGATTATTAGAAGCCGTTTTCTCTGGCGTTTGAAGTCGCGCGCGGCTCTCTCAATCCGGCGATAAAAAGCGCGTCGGCTATCGGAGAATAAAGTGGAAAAGTGAGATAGAGAGTGAGAGAGAGAGAGAGAGAGATAACGAGAGAGAGAGAGAGAGAGAGAGAGAGAGAGAGAGAGAGAGAGAGAGAGAGAGAGAGAGAGAGAGGAGAGAGAGAGAGATAACGAGAGAGAGAGAGAGACAGAGAGAGAGAGAGAGAGAGAGAGAGAGAGAGAGAGAGAGAGAAAGAAAGAGAGAGAGAGAGAGATTTATCTCTCTTTAGAGAGAGGATAAAGAGGTCTCGTGTAAAGGACAAGAATATGGGGAACAGCGGAAGTAGCGGCAGCAACAGCCGGAAGGCCCGAAGTTTGCCAAATTCACCGGAAGCTCACAGGTACGATGTCTTTATCGGAAAAAATCACCGACAAAAAATCCTCGTATCATTGCCTCGTTTTCTGCGCCAAAACGAATAACGATTTAGCCTTTTTTTTTTATTTTTTAAATTATTATTTTTTTCAAATATATGAATTTCTTTTATTTATTTTCATTCTTCCATATATATTAATTTTTTAAATTTATTTTTATTCTTTCAAATACATTAATTTATTTTAATTTATTTTAAAAAATAAATTTATTTATTTTAATTTTACTTTTTTAAATTTATTTTAATTTTATTTTATTTTAATTTATTTTTATTTTTATTTTACTTTCCTCCGTTTTTTTTCCCTCTATATGCTACGTAAATCACGAAAACAAAAAAAAAAAAACCCGTGAAATTCCACGACACCGTTACCACACCCGTACTTCGCGCAATCGTAAAACGCACACACCACCCCGTAAACTTTCCGTACGAACGAACGAACGGTGAACCGCCTACGTTCTTGTTCTTACATTTTTGTAGGAAATTTCAAGGATCGAGGCCAGGATTTTGCCGGCGATTTTGTTTTTTTCGCGTTTTACACGAAGCAACGAATGATGAAAAAAGACAATCTTATTGCCTGTGTATATATGATAATAATAATAATAATAATAATAATAATAATGATTATTATTATGGAAAATTGAGCCTGAGCAAACTGCGGAAGTTTGTTGCCTGAAGCAATGAAACTTATTATTAATTTTTTAAAAATATGTTCTCGTTGTAAATTTCAATTGCAGGCTGAAATTTACGAAATAAATGTACCCTTGACATTTTCTCTGAAACCCCATAGTTATTGGACTACGCCCTATTGTTCTACATGTCTTTTTTTAGCTAAAAATGCAATATTGGGGCGAAAAAAAAAATCGTACGAAACTTCCTAAAAAATGAAAATGTAGTATTTGATACCCTCTTGAAGTTTGTCGTGGAAAAACCGAGCGAAGAAATCCGCCAGAAGTTATGCGGGCAGTTTTAGACGTGCAAAAAAACAAAGCTGAAAGATAGCCATTTTCAAGAAGGCGTACCGGGCCCAAAAAAAATTGTAAAAAATTTTCTAAAAAGGCAAAACGAAGATAAATTTGTCCTCTTTGAAACGGCCCTTGGGAAATTTGATTATCTTTATTTTTGAGTCTGCTATCTAACTTTTAGTGCGGCAAGAAATTTCGACTGGTGTACTCGAACTTTTGGCCGGCAGTGTATAAATACCCGAGCAGAAATCTAATCAGGCTGCCTGAGGATCCATCAGGGCCGGATCAGGGCTCAATAAGGCGCCCTGATCAGGTACGCCTCATTTGAGCCAGACAGGGGCCTGAGCAGGGATCAATAAGGCGCCCTGATCAGGCACGCCTGATTTGCGCCGGATAGAAGCCTTATCAGGTATCAATAAGGCGCCCTGATTAGGCACGCAGGACTTGCGCCGGACAGGGGCCTGAGCAGGGATCAATAAGGCGCCCTGATCAGGCACGCCTGATTTGCGCCAGACAGGGGCCTGAGCAGGGATCAATAAGGCGCCCTGATCAGGCACGCCTGATTTGCGCCGGATAAAAGCCTTATCAGGTATCAATAAGGCGCCCTGATTAGGCACGCATGACTTGCGTCGGACAGGGGCCTGAGCAGGGATCAATAAGGCGCCCTGATCAGGCACGTCTGATTTGCGCCAGACAGGGGCCTGAGCAGGGATCAATAAGGCGCCCTGATCAGGCACGCCTGATTTGCGCCGGATAAAAGCCTTATCAGGTATCAATAAGGCGCCCTGATCAGGCACGCATGACTTGCGCCGGACAGGGGCCTGAGCAGGGATCAATAAGGCGCCCTGATCAGGCACGCCTGATTTGCGCCAGACAGGGGCCTGAGCAGGGATCAATAAGGCGCCCTGATCAGGCACGCCTGATTTGCGCCGGATAAAAGCCTTATCAGGTATCAATAAGGCGCCCTGATCAGGCACGCATGACTTGCGCCGGACAGGGGCCTGAGCAGGGATCAATAAGGCGCCCTGATCAGGCACGCCTGATTTGCGCCAGACAGGGGCCTGAGCAGGGATCAATAAGGCGCCCTGATCAGGCACGCCTGATTTGCGCCGGATAAAAGCCTTATCAGGTATCAATAAGGCGCCCTGATCAGGCACGCATGATTTGCGCCGGACAGATTGGGCCGGAAAGATTGGGACGGTCATCGCCAAAACCGGAACAAAAACTAAACGATCAAGTCAAGTAAAATAAAAACTTAAACTTCAAAAAAATGTTTTCATATGTTTCATATTTTTAATAACGTTAGTAAACTTGATAAGGTTTAACTGCGATAATAATTTAATAAATGTTGATCTATTTTTAAACAAAGAATTAATCAAATGATTGAGCCAGATGACACGCATGTCTCAGGCAGGATAAGGCACCTGATCCGTGCCAGATAAGTTGCTTGATCCGAGCCACATATAGTGCCTAATCCGAGCCTGGTAAGGTGCCTGATCCGGGCCTGATAAAGCGCCTGATCAGAGCCTGATAAGGTGCCTGATCCGGACCTGAATTTGCAAAAGCGTTACATCCCTGATCAGGGCCGGACTAAATTTGCCTGATCCGGCCCGGATTTGCTATTGTGGCAGCCTGATCCGGTCCGGATTTCACCCTGAACAAATTTCTGCTCGGGTATATATATATATATATATATATAAAATGTATGTATGTACAAAAATATAAATCGCTGTACAGAAACGCTTATAATTATACATCGAAGCGGTTGGACTCGCGCACGTTGCATGCGGACTTGAGAGACTTTGCCACTGGCGATCTATATCGGGAAGGAAAAAATTAAAAACCAGATTCGCGCAGCCCGCTCAAGCCAACGGCAAACTTTTAAACACATGCTTATAAATATATATATATATATATATATATACGTACACTTTTTCCTTTCGCTCGGTGTTGCTCTCGTCGTTCGGCCCTCCGTCCAAGACCGGTTGGCAAGGAACCTTCTTTCTTTCCTTCGCGCTCACGACTTCAACACCTTTTTCACGCGCACGCAAACCTTCGCAGGCTCCTCGTCCCAATATACACATACGCGAATAAATAGCCGAGCGCAATACTGGTGTGGTTCTTCTTTGTGAGAAAGTAAAAAAGAAAAGAAAATAAAAAAAAAAAAAACATTGATGTGAAACGAAGAGCCGGAAATGATTATATTGAAAAATAATGACTTCAATTTTCGGAAATTCGATGAGGATCAATGAGAAATGATTGGTATCTCGAGCGAGGATTCTTTTTTATCGGGAGCTCGAATGGATTTTAAGGCCGAGACCCCGATATAAGGATCGTTGGCGTATTTTTTTCTTTTTCTTTCTTTCTTCTTTTGGTTGGTGCTCTCTTGATGTGTCGAATTTCGTGATCGTTGTCGAACATGAAGGGAAAAAAAAATATAATGGAACAGAGAGTAGTGTACAAATATATGTGGTTTACGATGGGCAAGATTAGTTTTCTTTCTTCTAAATGACAAAATAAATACAACAATAACAACAAAACAACGCTCCAACCTCCTCAAGTCAATTCAAGTATTAAAAGAGGCTCAAACTTAGTTCATTGAAATATCAAAAAAGTAACAAATTTATTTAATTTAAATATTAAAAAAGGATCAAACTTGGTTAAATCAAATATTTGAAGAAAAAAAGCGAAATTTGTTAAATTCAAATATTAAAAATATTTGATTATAATAAATCTTTATTATCAATATACGTGAACAAATGCAGAGTTTCTTCAACCAAAAAAAAAAAAATACTTTATTCCACCCGTTACGATAATGACCGTTTTATGCACGCTTCGCGTACGTAAAAGTCCCGTTTTAACGCCTCGTAAAATAAAATTCCGTAAAACACTCTTCGAAAAAAATTTTTTTTCCAAACTCGTGCGATTGCAACTCGTTAGAAACTCACACTCGTTAGAAAAAAAAAGTTTTTTTTTCGTCCTCGCGTCATAATGTACCATTAAGGCTATCGCAATAAAGTTGACTCGTGAAAATCATTTCTTCTCAGCGTGCACCACACCGTTTTCTTCCTCGAAGCAACAGGATCGTGTGAGAACAATATGGCAGTGTGTGTTTTTTGACGTTGCAAAGCGAAATAACAAAAACAGCAATCGACCTTACGATCACTAGTACATTTAAGGCAGAACACCACTGTGACCCCCCGCTTTTTTGCCATTTTTCAAGAATTTTGTTTTGTGGGAAAAAAAAGAGATATTCGAAAAAATTTTTTTTGTTTTGTTCGTTGTTTATTGAAGATACATAAAAAAAAAATTTCAAATTTTTCACGCCCCATGGTGACGCTGGGGAAGCTCCCGCGTCAGGTACTGTTGCCTCTGCAGTGGTTCGCGGCACGCGGCAGAACTCTCTTCAAAGTCGATCTGAAAAAAAATACCGAGTGTTTTCGTTAATAATATGATATTTTGAAGAGAAGTACACAGGGATTTGAAAAAATATTGATTTTTAAAAAATAGGCACGCTTTTGAAATTAAAGAACGATTTTCGAGCAAAATTTCTCGTCGAAAATAGGCTATAACTTTTTTTTATTATTGAGATATCGAAAAAATCCTATGTACTTCTTTAGATAATCTAGTTTTATTGATGCAGTCCAAATTTGAAGTCGATCGGATAAAAATTGCTCGAGTTCTGCTGCGTGCCCCACTCAAAAAAGTGGTTTTGAGAAAAACGCGTTCAAAGTTTTAGGTTTGTTAATTTATGCGATAAATTGGAAAAAAAATTTTTTACCTTTAATCAGCGATGCCGGCACCATATAGCTGGCCTTCAAGAAGCAAATGATTGTCCCTAGCATCTTTTCTCGAACTTGTAGAGGCTCTTCTTGCCTCTTTTGCAGCGTCTGTGAGCGAGCGCTCCGCCAGCTCGATCCGCGCTGCGTCGGTTTCAACGCAAAAATTGAAACAATTTGGGCCGATAGTTATCCCCAACGTCTCCAAAACTTTCATGAGGCTTCTCAGGCCATCGTTGAATAATAATACCGCGATATCAGCTGCAATATCGACGATTTTTTTGCTCCCGGACTGACACTTGGGGGGCTATTGCCCAAACTGATTTGTTGTAGCTTTCGTTGTTGTTTTGCGTGAAGCCGCCCAAACAACGCTGCGGCAAATCGTCTCTGCTCAAATTTTCGAAGACTGGCGTAATTGCCTCCAATACTTCCTCAGGAAGAGGCGGCTGCGCGGGACCCCGAGCGTCACGGAGCGCTGCACCGCTCCACAAAATATTCAATATCTCCGAAAATAATTATTTTTCCGACCTGGGTCCAACGGCATCTTAATCTTAAATGTATTTTAGATTTTTCTAGATGGTTTTCAAAAAATTGATTTTTTGAAGCCGTCACAGTGGTGTTGTCCCTTAAGTCCGAGGAACGAAAAAGGACTGTGAAATAAAAATTAAAAATAATATAAAAAACCGCGGCTATAGGTTCCGACGGAAACGGAGGAATTACCATGTGACCGGTATACGTTCGGAATCGGTGGGAGGACCGGTCCCTCTTTCTCTTTAGCCTCTCTCTCTCTCTCTCTCTCTCTCTCTCTCTCTCTCCCCCCCCCCCCCCCTCTCTCCCCCTCCCTCTCTCTCCTCTTCATCCGTACCTCGGCTCTACGATCCGAAGTTTCGCATTAAATTCACCCACACGCGAGATTTTGAACTCACCGAGTTTCACGCACTCGCGGGTAGTCTGCACGCATCTACCTGTGGAGCGCACTCGTATTTCTGGATATTCGCTTGAGTGCACGCACGCACGTGGTGTCCCTCCTCATGCGTGACCTCGACATTTTTTTAACCACCCAAACCGAGAAGGCTCCTCGTTTCGGGATTGTCGATCGAGTCTAACGAACCCCGTATCTATCTCGCCCTTGAAGATTGTTTGGGTTTGGGTTTGGCATCGTTGGAACTCAATGAAAATTTTGGTTTTTTTCTCCCAGTTTGGGTTTGGGTTTGGCATCGTTGGAATTCAATGAAAATTTTGGTTTTTTTTTCTCCCAGTTTGGGTTTGTTTGGGTTTGCCGTCGATGGAACGAAACGAAAATGGTTTTTTTTTTTTCAAACTTTTTTTTGTTATCATCCAAAATTACATGTTTGGGACATTTTTTTTTCTAATTAAAGAAAATGAAATCTTAAAAAAATGTTCGTAAAAAATTATCTTAATCCCAAAAAAACAGCTTTAAAAAATAAAAAATAAATGTTAACAAATAAAAAAAAATTAAATGCCAATTTTTTAAAATTAAATTTAAAAAATTAAACCCAAACAAACTTTTTTGTTATCATTCAAAATATATTTGCGTATTTAGCAAAAATTTCTAATTAAAAAAAAAATTACATTCTCGTAGCTTAGAACTGTCAAAAAAAATGTTGATCGATCAGGAGCTAATAATTGGGGGGAAAAAAAAAAGAAAAGAAATTAGCCCGTTCTCATTGTAATTGCATAACTTCCATTTCCGCGTATTTCCAAATCCTCTTTTTTTGGCCATTTTTTTCCCCGCACGCTCAACGAGAGAAAAGGAATCGTGCGATGATTTATTGCAGCCAAGACTGACGATCATTTCGCATCTTTTGGGCGCGATATTTTCTTCCTCTTTGGTCCTCCAACCATCTATCTATCTCTCTCTCTCTCTCTCTCTCTCTCTCTCTCTCTCTCTGCGATCCCTTGCCCTCTTTATTTAGCAAACGAGTTCAAAGACACCCCGCGGGAGCTTTCTCGTATGCGCGCATCCGCGATGAGCGTGAGTCAATGTTTTCAATGTGAATGGTCGCAGAAATAGACTCTCGTAGTCACGAGAGACACGGCCATGGTCGCATTCGGTAAAGAAAATTCATCCGTGTTTTCCATACTCTGGCCAAAAGTACCGCGAGCGAACATAAACAAAGCGCCGAAAGTCCCGCGTACGGGTGTCACGATTTATGTTTCAATTCAAAACGGAGGCGTACAGAGAGGCTTGGCAATTTCCAAAAGTTCTCGGCCGTTCAATTGTCGGCGCATTGCCAAAATTAAAAGCTTAGAATCAAAAAAAAAAAAAAATTAATTAAAAATTGCCACAGATATCAGTAGGATCCTCTTTTGAAAATCCTTGCCGATGGTGGAATTTTTTTTCTCCGTTAGGCATCGTCTGTAATATGAAAATAAAACAATTTCTTGTTAAGAAGAATAATAGCTAAAGTGTAGCAGAGGAAAAGAATGGATTTTTTTTTTCCGAAATAACAGCTGTTTGAAAAAAAAACTCTGAGTTGTGGGACAATTTTTGGTTTTCAAGGCGGGATCCTGAATTAGCCGGTTCGAAAAGTCGATATTTTGAGGAATTTTTTTCGGGTTAAAAAAAAAAAGCAAGTTTAGCGAAATTTTCAGATTATTTTATTACATGTCTGAACATAAGAAAACAATTTTTTTTTTTAAAGAAAAATATCAACAGGCAACCGATTTTTATGCACATTCGTGCCACTGCTGTTTCCATGCGGCGTGACAAATGGAGCTCGTAATTTTCATCTGAAACGAAAAAACCAAAAACCATTTTAATTGTGACATATTTTTCTTCTATATGAACTAAAAAAAATGAAATTTTTTTTGAAATTTGAATGTTTTTTCGGGTTTGAAGTAGAAAATGTGCTTTTTGTGAAAAAAAAAAAAATTATTTCAACTTGCTAAAAAAATTGTTAAGAATTTTTTTTTCGACAATGTTTTTAGTTCAAATAGAAAAGAAAACGATACTGAAGCGAACAAGCTTTGGTTTGTTTCGATTGGACTTCTAGTTTTTTTGTAATCAGTTACGCCAAATTAGAAAAATCGTAAAAACGAAAACTCGAGAAAACGGGCGCCCTAACTGCCCGAGCGCCCGTATACCTGCTCGACACTCCACTACGTTCAGTGCTGTATCTTTGGAAATATTTCGAATTGGGCTATAAAACTTTGTCTAGACATTCTTAGATACATCAGGAATAGATTTAAACAATTTAAAAAAAAATCGATTTTTTGGACCTTCTAATTCAGGATCCGGCCTTAAAAATTAAAAAATGAACATCCAATGAAAAAAATCCTACGCTACATCTTGGATAAAATTATAAATATATTTTATTCCACTCGGTACGATAATGGACGTTTTACGTACGCGAAGCGTTGCGTAAAATAGCATTTTCACACCTTGTAAAATAAAATTTCGTATAATACTCGACGAAAAAAACTTTTTTTTTTCGTTCTCGTGTCATGATGTACTATTAATTATATTATGAATTATAAATATTATATTATATTATAAATTATATATTTATAATTGCTTATAATAATATGATAATATATAAATTATATATATTATAGATAATATATTTATTATATTATAAATTATATTATCCTTATATAAAATATTACAAATTATAATCAAAATCGATTGAATAAATCTCGAGATATTTCGTCCACCAGTTTGACAAGAGGGTTATATTTCCGCCATTTAAACATTTTTTTTTTGTCAACACAACTATAACCTATTTGTTAAAAATGAAAAATTATTTCATATATTTAATACTCGCGTCAAAACTTTTTTTTATTTATTTTTAAACCTATTTTTCCGAGTGTCAAGATGATGTAAACCTCTTAAGAAGAAGAAAAAAAGAACTCCTCGCACATAGAGTCTCTCGTGTCCAAGTAAACGCGAGTACTCGGAGTGAAAACACGAATCTAAATACTCGAGATGTACTCTACGAGAGGTCTGACGTGAGCGGCTGGCAGTTCTCAGGCCACGAAATAAACAATTATAGCGCTGCGCGCGATCCAAACGCATTTGGCCGTGTGTGAAGTCTGAACAAAAGGCAACAGGATGCCTGATGGACATGGCGGCGCGTTATTCGGGGGTGAGTTAGGGCTTGTTTTGCGTGTGTGTGTGTCGACCACCAACGAGGCGAAGTTCCGGCTGAAAGTTCTCACATCCGTCAGTAATTACGAGTCCCATTGATGCTCGTAGTCCTGTCAGTTGGTCGAACTGCCAATCGATGGATCAATCACTTTTTTTCCCATTCTCACTACACGACAATCATTGGTCGAATTTATCTTGAGACTGACCGTTTGAGCTCTGTAAAAAAAAAAAACGAATTGTTCCATTTTTTTTTGGCGCTCTCGAGTTGTACGAAAAAAAAAAAAAAATATTGCCGAGAGTGCACGTAGCGCCGAGATGCGTATCGTTTGAAAAGTCAAGAGTGCAACGAGCCGGCCAACATTCCTTCTAATTGCTAGGGATAGTGCACGATAGAATGTCCGTTTAGCGGGTGTCTCGGTTAAAAAGTCTTTGGAAGCTTACAACTGAAAAGTTACGAATTCAAATGAAAAGTCTTTCGAACGAAAGTCGTTACGTTCGAACAGGCCTAAAAGATAGCAATGTGGTTTTGACCTTGAGTATAACAGCCAAGGTCACGCGAGGATCAATTTGAAATTTTGTCAAGAGAAGGCTAATTTTTTATTGCGCCTTCTGAAAGCTTATCTCGAGAGCTTTTCAAAACACTACAATTAAGTCTTTTTTTATCAAGTATTTTTCCAGATACGCGACTTTGAAGTTAAACATTGATATTTATATTTTCCTGATATCCATTTTTTTAATGTTTTTTTTTAAATATTAATGGATATTTTTCATTAATTAGTGAATTAAACGAGTCCCGGGGGTCTTGGAGGGTCACAGGGAAGGGAGCTGCGGCATGCCCTCCGCTATCGAAGGTATTCGCATATTGGAAAGGGCTCGTTAGTAGTTTTCGCGAGTGCACGCACTTTATACCCCCCCCCCCCCCCCCCCCCCACTTACGTGTCACTGTACACGATAATACACCGCATCCATACTGATTGGAACGAGAAGCATTGAATCGAGGAAAGCAGCCGGGGTGGGATGTGTTGCAGGGCCTCCTCGAGGGCAGGGAACACGTATCGAGTATTGTGTGTAGACCTCGTGAGATCGATATGGCGCAGGAATTTCAGACACGCCGTTTGGCGAGAAGGGCTTGCAGAGGAGAAACACGAGAGGGAACCGTAGCAGAGAGAAAGGATACAGAGAGAGAGAGAGAGAGAGAGAGAGAAAGATGAGGGTTGAAGGCCACCAGGTTTGAGACCGGTAAGCCTTGAAGGGCAGGGGGAACATGCAGGTAATTAGTTAAATTCCTGTCTCGAACGATTGTGTCATCAAACCCACTCGAGGTCTCAAAAAATGCTAATTCCAACCTTTAAATATAAAAAGAATTTTTTTTTCCAGCAGGTAATTACGATGAGGGTGGCAATTTTTCATCCCTTCGAGCAGTCATCGAGCGTAGTGCAATGAAAACGAAAAAAAGTTGGAGATCTGAGGCATTTTTGCGAAGAGAACTGAGGCTGAGCTGAGAGCTGAGCTGAAGCCCTTGAATCGAGGTTGAAGTAAGAGCTGAGCCACTTGTTATGAACAATTAAAAAAAAATAGCTTTAAATTTCAAACCTCCCCCAGTCATCTTGAACGATCAAACATCGAGCAAAGGCTCGCTCGCTATGGCTGAGGCTGAGTTGAGGCTGAGCTGCGGATGAGACTGAAGCTGAGGTTGTCGTTGAGGCTGAGCTGCGGATGAGACTGAGGCTGAGGTTGAGGCTGAGCTGAAGCTGAGAGCTGAGCTGAGGCTGAGCTGAGGCTGAGCTGAGAGGTGAGCTACAGCTGAGCTGAGAGCTGAGCTGAGGCTGAGCTGAGAGGTGAGCTGAGAGCTGAGCTGAGAGCTGAGCTGAGAGCTGAGCTGAGAGCTGAGCTGAGGCTGAGCTGAGAGCTGAGCTGAGAGTTGAGCTGAGAGCTGAGCTGAGAGCTGAGCTGAGAGCTGAGCTGAGGCTGAGCTGAGAGTTGAGCTGAGAGCTGAGCTGAGGCTGAGCTGAGAGGTGAGCTGAGAGCTGAGCTGAGAGCTGAGCTGAGGCTGAGCTGAGAGCTGAGCTGAGAGTTGAGCTGAGAGCTGAGCTGAGGCTGAGCTGAGAGGTGAGCTGAGAGGTGAGCTGAGGCTGAGCTGAAGCTGAGCTGAAGCTGAGCTGAGGCTGAGCTGAGAGCTGAGCTGAGGCTGAGTTGAGAGCCGAGTTGAGTCTGAGCTAAGAGCTGAGCTGAGAGCTGAGTCTCGAATTGAGGCTGGCCAGAGGCTGACGCTATCAATAATTCTATAAAAAACTATTCCTCAAATTTTCAACAATTTTCGCCCTTTGCTAATATCCATCCATACCTTAAACAACTGTTCTTCAAATTTCAAACCTCCCCCAGACTCTCTTCGATAATCAAACATCCAAAGTCAAAAAAAAAAATCCCCGCTCACGTAATACGCGAAATGTATCCGGTGACAGCCCGTTTCCTCTGTCCTCCAGTCTTTTTTTTTTTTTAAGATTCGTCGGCAGGCTCGTAAAAACGAAGAAATCGAGCCGATCGTGCACCAGCCGCGAAGACATTAATTTTCGATATTGCACTGTAAATAATATCGAATCGCGCCTCCCGCACCCCCGCCCCCTTCATTTCTCTCTCGTCCCTTGCGTGGGTGCACGATCGAGGGATATTGTTCCTGACGGCCAAAGCTCCCAGGGCTTCACCCTCCGGAGAGAGCTCACGTTGGTTCAATCACCACCGAGCCAAAAAAAAAAAAAACAAAGCTCTGTTCTTTCATCGTCTGGATTTTTCCTCCAGCGTTAGGGATCTTACTCCAACGAAGATCCTTTTCCCTTTTATGGTTCACATTCATCGACGTTTTTTTTTTTTTCACGAGTTTTGGAGTTTTGGCATTTGGCTTCGAGTTCTGGGCAACAATGTTCCATTGGCTGCTGTGAGTGACGTACAAATTCGTTCCTCATCTCGCAATCGTCAATTCCAGACAACAATGCCACGCGTCCGGTCTTCGCATCATTCTCGATTCCTCCTCTCTCTCTCTCTCCCTCTTCGTCTCTTCCTGGCTCATTCGCATGTCGGTCAATTGTAGAAATCTTCGTGTGGCACTGCTCTGGATTTGATGCACACGAGAGTACAGCATCGAGTCCATCTCGTCCACCAAACGCCGTTGGAAATTGTTTGGGTTTGTTTGGCTTTGGTCCATCAGGTATTGGCCTGGCCAGGCCAATACTTGATGGTCTGGTTGGCCCAAAGATGATCCAAATGATTTTGGGTGACCAGAGCCAAAAAGCAATGCCAATCCGAAAGACAATGGTCTATGCCATCAAATGGATAGACCAAGAATCACCAAAAAAAAGTGTCTCCAATGACGAATGCTTAGAACTTCATTGGATAACATTAGTTTTGTGAATGTAAAGTATTTATCGATTCTACAAATAGTTCATCTCTGTAGCGAGTAATCTTTTTTTTTTTTTTTTACTCCAAGATGTTAATGAAAGCGCCGAAGATTTATTTGCGTTTCGTTGGACGCTATGCGTGGCACTCTATACCTTCTCCCCCGTTCCCCTCTTTTTCTTTTTCCTCCGTTCGTTTATTATCCGAGAAAGAATATTTAGCTCTTGTCGGCGAGCAAAGCGAGCGCAGAAGGAAACGCGGGCGCGCGGCTCGGACAAAAGAACTCTTTCTTTCGTGTGTTCTCTTTTCGACGGAGACGAAGGTCCGAAATGAGAAGGGGGACCACCTCCCTCGCGGAGAAAAATGAAAAAATGTTTTTAAAAAAGTCTGCGTTCTCCCTTGTCTGCTCTCTCTCTCTCTCTCTTTCTACTACAAGGCCTTAAGCAACTCTAGGATTTTCCAAAAAATCTTGAATTGAGGCAACTGGAATCCCGAGCAGAAATCTAATCAGGCTGCCCGAGGATCCATCAGGGCCGGATCAGGGATCAATAAGGCGCCCTGATCAAGTACGCCTGATTTGAGCCAGACAGGGGCCTGAGCAGGGATCAAAAGGCGCCCTGATCAGGCACGCCGGATTTGCGCCAGACAGGGGCCTGAGCAGGGATCAATAAGGCGCCCTGATCAGGCACGCCTGATTTGCGCCGAATGGAAGCCTTATCAGGTATCAATAAGGCACCCTGATCAGGCACGCATGATTTGCGCCGGCCAGGGGCCTGAGCAGGGATCAATAAGGCGCCCTGATCAGGCACGCCTGATTTGCGCCGTATAGAAGCCTTATCAGGTATCAATAAGGCGCCCTTATCAGGCATGCATGATTTGCGCCGGAAAGATTGGGACGGTCATCGCCAAAGCCGGAACAAAAACTAAACGATCAAGTCAAGTAAAATAAAAACTTAAACTTAAAAAAAATGTTTTCATATGTTTCATATTTTTAATAACATTAGTAAACTTGATAACGTGTAACTGCGATAATAATTTAATAAATGTTGATCTATTTTTAAACAAAAAATTAATCAAATGATTGAGCCAGATGACACGCATGTCTCAGGCTGGATCCGGCACCTGATCCGGGCCAGATAAGTTGCTCGATCCGAGCCAGATATAGTGCCTAATCCGAGCCTGGTAAGGTGCCTGATCCGGGCCTGATAAGGCGCCTGATCAGAGCCTGATAAGGTGCCTGATCCGGACCTGAATTTGCAAAAGCGTTACATCCCTGATCAGGGCCGGACTAAATTTGCCTGATCCGGCCCGGATTTGCTATTGTGGCAGCCTGATCCGGTCCGGATTTCACCCTGAACAAATTTCTGCTCGGGATATTTGCCGTCATAGCTGCGAAATTTGTCCACAATCGCGTCGTCAAAAATCATTTCCGTCACGACCATCGTCCATCTTCGTATGCCTTCAAAATCGCTTTCAGGCCCAACTAATTATCTCTCTGCGTTTTCAAGAAACAAGATCCTCGTTTCTCCTACGCCTAGTTTTTGCTTTCGCCTTTTTTTCTGTGGTTTTTTTTTCTCTTCTTCTTTTTGGGTTCACCGCCGGAGACCCACTCAACGACTTCCGGCTCCGAAAATTCGCGACAGTCGGAGCGTGAAGATTCGCCGCGCGCGGTAACGATAGCAGCGCGTGTATTTTTTGACAAATTAATTGGTCCGAGAGAGCAAGCACGTGACGGTGCCGAAAGAAACTTTGAGAATATATTTGCCCAAGATTTGAAACAGTACGTGCAATTTGTCCGTGATTTGTGACTTACTTTCGAAAGTATCGAGTGCGAGACTTGTCTTTTTTTTTTGTCTCCCAATAAAAGACAACCGTGTCCAATGAGGATAGACACGGTTGATATTTGACGCCTGGCGGTGCAACGGTTAAATTACAGGAGTCCAAACTCCATAGGGTAAGGCGTCAGAAAAAACATGCGCGCGAGAAAGTAAAAATGATCAACGAAAGAGAAAATGGTAGGAAAGCTCCACAAATGGAAACCCAATGTGTCATCATCGCGTAGCCATAGCTGTTAAAATATCGTGATCGTAAAGCCACACAATCAACAGTCCACAATAGGAATCCAAGTGGATTCCACACGTAGAGAGTCCACAAATGGAATTCAAGTGGATTCTGCGCGTGGAGAGTCCCACGTAAATGGAGTCTAAGTCCCACAAATGGAATCCAAATGGACCCCGAACGTAAGAGAGTCCCACAAATGGAATCCAAGTGGATTCCACACGTGGAGAGTCCACAAATGGAATCCAAGTGGATTTCGCACGCAGAGTCCCACAAATGGAATCCAAGTGGATTTCGCACGCAGAGTCCCACAAATGGAATCCAAGTGGATTTCGCACGCAGAGTCCCACAAATGGAATCCAAGTGGATTTCGCACGCAGAGTCCCACAAATGGAATCCAAGTGGATTTCGCACGCAGAGTCCCACGAATGGAATCCAAGTGGATTTCGCACGCAGACTCCCACAAATGGAATACAATTGGATTCTGCACGTTGAGAGTCCACACAAATGGAATCCAAGTGGATTCCGCACGCAGAGTCCCACAAATGGAATCCAAGTGGATTTCACACGCAGAGTCCACAAATGGAATCCAAGTGGATTTCGCACGCAAAGTCCACAAATGGAATCCAAGCGGATTTCGCACGCAGAGTCCCACAAATGGAATCCAAGCGGATTTCGCACGCAGAGTCCCACAAATGGAATCCAAGTGGATTTCGCACGCAGAGTCCCACAAATGGAATCCAAGTGGATTTCGCACGCAGAGTCCCACAAATGGAATCCAAGCGGATTTCGCACGCAGAGTCCCACAAATGGAATCCAAGCGGATTTCGCACGCAGAGTCCCACAAATGGAATCCAATTGGATTCCGCGCACGCAGAGAGTCCACGAAATTGAATCCAAGTGAATTCCGCGTTATTTCTCCGATTGACATCGTGTGAGAATCTTTCATTTGAAATTTTCTCAAGCGAATTTTGACGCAAGGAATCCAATGCGACGACCAATTGGAGCCCTATCAGGAAATGGCGACAAGTATGGGAATCCAATTGGATTCCTACGATAATTTCTTCACGGATAATCTTTGTATTTGAGTATGAATCGTTAAAACTGTCGCGGCCAATGGAACACGAAATGAGGGTACTGACACATTGTTGTTGTATGCCCTTTTGCTTCAGGCTTCCATCACCGTACAACAAGCAAGCGGGTGCCGGCGGCCCGGGGATTGGTCCTGGTGGTACGAGCATCCCGTTGCCAGCGACCGTAGCAGCTACGAGAAGATGCCCTCCGGACAAGGTCAGACCAGCACCGTCCCCTGCTCATCAAACTCAGCTCGGTAAGTTCGTCAACGAATTCGCCCAAGGCACATTTACCAACAGCTTGTCCATTCTCTCCTTACTCCCAGTGCCCTTCTCATTCGCGTATAAACTTCAAAGCTTGTACGAGCTCGGAGAGCCGGAGACTCTTTCCGATCAAATCCTCACGCTGATTTTATTTGCTCGACCAATTAACAGAGCCAACTGCCGTCTTGAGATTGCAATTTCTGTTTCTTCTTTTTTTTTTTTTTTTTTTAATATTGTGCTCGCGTGAATACCATACGTACTCACTCGACACGACAGACTGCCAGACAGTCTATGGAAGATGAAAGTGAAAAAGAGAGTGCGATACGTGACAAGAAGGCAAAAGGAAACCCGAGCAGAAATTTGTTCAGGGTGAAATCCGGACCGGATCAGGCTGCCACAATAGCAAATCTGGGCCGGATCAGGCAAATTTAGTCCGGCCCTGATCAGGGATGTAACGCTTTTGCAAATTCAGGTCCGGATCAGGCACCTTATCAGGCTCTGATCAGGCGCTTTATCAGGCCCGGATCAGGCACCTTACCAGGCTCGGATTAGGCACTATATCTGGCTCGGATCAAGCAACTTATCTGGCCCGGATCAGGTGCCTCATCCTGCCTGACACATGCGTGTCATCTGGCTCAATCATTTGATTAATTTTTTGTTCAAAAATAGATCAACATTTATTAAATTATTATCGCAGTTACACGTTATCAAGTTTACTAACGTTATTAAAAATATGAAACATACGAAAAGATTTTTTTAAAGTTAAAGCTTTTATTTTACTTGACTTGATCGTTTAGTTTTTGTTCGCGGTTTTGGCGATGACCGTTCCAATCTTTCCGGCCCAATCTGTCCGGCGCAAATCATGCGTGCCTGATCAGGGCGCCTTATTGATACCTGATAAGGCTTCTATCCGGCGCAAATCAGGCGTGCCTGATCAGGGCGCCTTATTGATCCCTGCTCAGGCTCCTGTCTGGCACAAATCAGGCGTGCCTGATCAGGGCGCCTTATTGATGCCTGCTCAGGCCCCTGTCCGGCGCAAATCATGCGTGCCTGATCAGGCCGCTTTATTGATACCTGATAAGGCTTCTATCCGGCGCAAATCAGGCGTGCCTGATCAGGGCGCCTTATTGATCCCTGCTCAGGCCCCTGTCTGGCGCAAGTCAGGCGTGCCTGATCAGGGCGCCTTATTGATCCCCGCTCACGTCCCTGTCTGGCTCAAATCAGGCGTACCTGATCAAGGCGCCTTATTGATCCCTGATCCGGCCCTGATGGATCCTCAGGCAGCCTGATTAGATTTCTGCTCGGGAAGGGAACAAGAAAAAAAAAAACGTTCCAGCCCTCAACCAAGTGGCGGAGCTGTTGATGCTCTTCCCAAACTTGGCAGCCTTTTGATCCATTTTTTCCGACAAGGTACTGCCAACCGGCAAACGGTTGGCAGTTCGAGATAAAATTTTTTGGATTGACCCAAACGTGAATTTTTTTTTTCTTCCCTCGACTTCCTGGCTAATGGATAAAGCCTGATGAGATTATCAACCATTCCGTTGAAGACGATGATCCTCAGTGGCAAGATTTCTCATTAGAGCCCATCAGGTCCGATCTTTCGGAAGTCACAAAAGCTCACGTCTGTCGGTTATATCTCTTTTACGGTCGGTTGCACACTTAATCGTGGAAGACACGAGCGCGCTGGAGATCCCTCCACAATTCTCGTCATTCGCCACGGCTTCGTTCTTTCTCTATCTTCGGGCGATTTCTCTGCAAAAAAAAAAAAAAACCTACATTAGCGGCTATTAGTCGCGCCAATGGCTTCCGTCTCGTTCGACGACGAGGCGATGACGCGCGTAGACGTGTCAGCTCGTGTCTCAGGAATTGAACCGAAAAAAAAAAAGGCGGATAGCACCGTGTCGTAATAAAAATTCCATTTTGTCCGCTTAACGAGAGGATTATCGTTGAATTAATGACAATTACGATATTTCTAGGAGGCTCGTGTCTTATTGAGAGGGCATTCTAGTCTAGAGGCCTAAACTTCGAGCATTTGAAAGCTTGATAAAAAAAAAAAAACAAAAGAAGTTTTCCATTTTTTACAATCGATGTTTGAAAAACTTACAAAAAATTATTTAAAAAAAAAACACTTGTGCAAGAAAAATGAAAACTGAAAAACGGGCCTCTAAACATGATTGTGAAAAAAAAGTTTTATTAATCTCAAACATAAATAGAACGAATTTTCTTGATCAATAAGAATGTCATCACGGCAGGGATCGAAGAGAAAAAAAAAAGCAATTTTTTTTCACGCATTTCGAATAATAAAACCCCTATTTTGTAATACCGATTTATTTTATGGTTTCGCTGAAAGAAAAAAAATCACAAAATATGGTCTTTTTTTTGCCTCTAGAGTGGCCTAAGGCCTTGATATTCGGAGATGAAGATGAAATTTAGCGTCCGGTATGCCCATTAGGCTAGTCTCCGAGCTTTTAGCAACCCTTTTTAGGGTGCGAATGAAGAGAACCGCCCCCCCCCCCCCACCCATCCATCCATCCATCCATCTCGCCAACCCTTTGCGACTCGCGTTTTCCCCAGGGCGAGCAGCGCCACCGCCGAAGAGTAAACGAAAAATGGCAACTACAGCATGCCCGGAGTGCGGCACCGTTTAAATGTACACCCGATCCCTTTCATTGGGAAGGAAAGAAACGGACCAAGCCTCATTCATTGACTGGCAAAAGCGTCGTCTTAAATAATGAGAAGCTTTCGCCAGCCACAATACTTGGATGGGTGACCGCTCTGTCGACCCAGATTGTCCAGTTGCCCTGTGCCCTTCAGCAAACGCGATGCAGTTTTGCTTCAGACAAGACTGACTGTCGACAGTCTGGAGAAAAGAACTGGAAATAGCGGAGGTGACCAGTATGGAATGGAATCTTTGATCCTCGATCCTAAAAGCCTGCCAGATCATTCTGAGCAACGCATGGAGACGTTCTTCCTTTTTTGCCACTGCGAATGGCAACTTTGGCGTTTTCCATTACCTTGGTCAAGCTCTTCCAGCATCCAGTTCATGAACGGAATCATCAAATCGACAAAGTTGATCATTGTAAAAACAAAAATCGTCACACCGGTGTGAGAACGCTCGTCGCAGCTTCAAAATCGATACAGTGGCTCTTTTATGCTGAAACCACCTCCAATGTTGTCTCCCTCCTTGGCTTCATCCCCTTTGGCAGCCTCCCTGTTCCGCTTTCCCGCAACTGTTATGTGCGTTCAGGTTGCGTATGGCAATAATTCTGGCATCTTTGTCCAACGGGATGTGAGCCAGAGAGAGAAAGAGATTGAGGGCTAACTCTCCCGTGGCTGTATACAAGAGGGGAGGTGAAAGTGCGCGTGGCATCACCCCACGTATAGCTTTATACTTTAGGTCCAGCTCTCTCTCTCTCTCTCTCTCTCTCTCTCTCTCTCTCTCTCTCTCTCTCTCTCTCTCTCTCTCCCTCCCTCTCCAGTTTCGCGACTACCAACGTTTTAGGGCGCCCACGGCCAGATGTGCACCGTCGATTCCCAGGGGTTTTCAAACCCTACTGGCTCAACCCAACGTTCAACATTGCAACCCCTCCACCCTTGAATAAACCGTATATACCGTAAGGCCGGTACATAAACATAGGTGGCTCCTCCATCGTGCGCTTTCATCGCAAATTCATGAATTCAGCGCTAACAAATTTATACACATTAATAGGATCTCGTTTGCATCAACAAGCATTATCATTTTATGTGGACGTTCGACATCAATGATGATCGAATGTCGAATTACGCGAACGTAAGATTGAGGTAGGAAGCGGAGACAATGAAATTGCCTATTCAACATTAAAAAAAAAAAAAACAAATTGATTTTTCCATATCGCTATTATTTCCCCGTTAAACAAGAAGCTACTCGAGACAATTGTGTTGAGAGTCACGGCCTGGAGTTCGTTCAGATGCGAATGATGTACGAAGCACCGGGATTGTGCTGTGTTTGAAAAGCGCTCCAGTTGCCAAAGAATTGATACGTAACTTTTATCCGATAAGAGTTCGCTCTCGACGCCTCCACGCTGCTTTTTTTTTTTCCATCTGCGAAGTATCTTAAGGCGGGATCCTGAATTAGCCGGTTCGAAAAATCGATATTTTGAGGAATTTTTTTCGGGTACAAAAAAAAAACGCAAGTTTAGCGAAATTTTCAGATTATTTTATTACATGTCTGAACATAAGAAAATAATTTTTTTTTAAAGAAAAATATCAACAGGCAACCGATTTTTATGCACACTCGTGCCACTGCTGTTTCCATGCGGCGTGACAAATGGAGCTCGTAATTTTCATCTGAAACAAAAAAAAAACCAAAAACCATTTTAATTGTGACATATTTTTCTTCTATGTGAACTAAAAAAAAACGAAAAAAATTTTGAAATTTGAATGTTTTTTCGGGTTTGAAGTAGAAAATGTGCTTTTTGTGAAAAAAAAAATTATTTCAACTTGCTAAAAAAATTGTTAAGAATTTTTTTTTCGACAATGTTTTTAGTTCAAATAGAAAAGAAAACGATACTGAAGCGAACAAGCTTTGGTTTGTTTCGATTGGACTTCTAGTTTTTTTGTAATCAGATACGCCAAATTAGAAAAATCGTAAAAACGAAAACTCGAGAAAACGGGCGCCCTAACTGCCCGAGCGCCCTTATACCTGCTCGACACTCCACTACGTTCAGTGCTGTATCTTTGGAAATATTTCGAATTGGGCTATAAAACTTTGTCTAGACATTCTTAGATACATCAGGAATAGATTTAAACAATAAAAAAAAAATCGATTTTTTGGACCTTCTAATTCAGGATCCGGCCTTAACTTCGGATTTGGGGCTGAAGGAAAATTCGGTTTGATGGAATTGAGCACCGCTGTTGGACGAAAGAAGGGAACGAAAGGTATCATGAGGACTCGAATGGACGCAAATGTGTTGAACCTTACGCAGTAACGCACAAGATTTGAGGGGAGCGTGCATTTAATTGTTGCTGATGCTCGAGCACGGCACTCGGCAATGCTTACCATACGCGGATGTACCACCCCCGCGGCTTGTATATCACGTGTCCCCCCCCCCCCCCCCTCACGGTTTTGTACTCTACAGAGCTTGTAAATCCACGGATCCCTCTGGGATCCTTCAACCCTTCGTGATGCTGTGGAACAGCCGAATTAATTAGCTTTACTTGAGCACCACTGATCCACTCTACTCCATGGACCTGGAGTATTTCGACAGATTTTTCCAGACAGAGCTAGTGGAAACTTGCATACAGAATGAACAGCGGCATATGGATGGCATTTAGCGAGACTCTTGGATTATGGCCCGGAATGCCGAATATGCGGATGCAATGGACACGAGTGTGGAGTACTTGACGATTCATAGGCTGGCATGATTGCTTTTAATATTGCATTGCCAGGTTCTTGCCAAAAAAACAAACCCCTAACAAGCCTGCAGAATAGTTGATGGCATGTAACAAGTGTCTTTTTGGACATCACTAGCCTGGCGAGGCGTGTTGAAGGGATGAACGATAATTTCAGATGCAATAAATATAATTATGGACTTGAGCGATTCCGTAGGCTCGGACACGATTGCTTTGAAGATAGTGCTGGGTTCTTGCCCAAACGAAACCTGCAGGCTTGCTGGTGGTCAATCATAAATGGCTTTTCAGATATCATCAACCTCGGAGTACTTCTTCTATAAGTAGAGCGATCATATCTTACCGAAGGAGCCTCCCGCGCTATTGGTATTGATAAATCCAACCATTGCTGGATTGATCGGTACCAATGGCCCTTGGAATTTAAGGCGGGATCCTGAATTAGCCGGTTCGAAAAATCGATATTTTGAGGAATTTTTTTCGGGTAAAAAAAAAAAAGCAAGTTTAGCGAAATTTTCAGATTATTTTATTACATGTCTGAACATAAGAAAACAATTTTTTTCAAAGAAAAATATCAACAGGCAACCGATTTTTATGCACATTCGTGCCACTGCTGTTTCCATGCGGCGTGACAAATGAAGCTCGTAATTTTCATCTGAAACAAAAAAAAAACCAAAAACCATTTTAATTGTGACATATTTTTCTTCTATATGAACTAAAAAAAAACGATTTTTTTTTTGAAATTTGAATGTTTTTTCGGGTTTGAAGTAGAAAATGTGCTTTTTGTGAAAAAAAAAATTATTTCAACTTGCTAAAAAAATTGTTAAGAATTTTTTTGTCGACAATGTTTTTAGTTCAAATAGAAAAGAAAACGATACTGAAGCGAACAAGCTTTGGTTTGTTTCGATTGGACTTCTAGTTTTTCTTTGTAATCAGATACGCCAAATTAGAAAAATCGTAAAAACGAAAACTCGAGAAAACGGGCGCCCTAACTGCCCGAGCGCCCGTATACCTGCTCGACACTCCACTACGTTCAGTGCTGTATCTTTGGAAATATTTCGAATTGGGCTATAAAACTTTGTCTAGACATTCTTAGATACATCAGGAATAGATTTAAACAATAACAAAAAAAATCGATTTTTTGGACCTTCTAATTCAGGATCCGGCCTTAAGACATCGAGCTCCTTTCTCTCAAACCGGTACTTGACTCTCTACCAAAGCTTCAAAGCACTCTGAGAAATCTCTCTATTGGATTCTCTTGAATCGACTAGGCTTCGCACGTCCCAATGGATTCTCGTGTTTTCGTTAGGCCAGCACCCCGAGTCCACTGCGGTCTTGAGCCTAGCAAGAGGACGCTTCGGGTGCTAGGTCATGGTCTTCCCTGGCATGCGAAGACCATGTGCCCCGAAAGGGGGGGGAGACGGAGAAGCACGATTTAACCCACAAGTTCACGCTTCGGTGAATTCATACACAGCGTGCACGAGCTACCCCACCGTTAACGACACAAAAAAAAAATAGAAAATGAAAAAAAAAAACGAAAAATAGTTGGGGCACCGTTCCAAGGGGAACAAATTTCTGGACGTGATGTGCGTGAGAATCGTTCATCGTGATTTGAAGCTCGAGCAATAATTTTACTATTGGAACACTGCCCAGTTGAGTTGTCAATCAGAGGCATCCACTCTTTTTCAACTACGTCATATCCGTTCGTTTGGTTTTGGAGCAGTGTGTGATAGTGTTGAGAGTTAGACGAAGATGTTTGATTGGAGACATCTGAAGATGTCTCATTGAAGACATCTGGAGATGTCTCATCGAAGACATCCGAACATGTCTCATTGAAGATATCTAAAGAAGTTTGATTGGAGACGTTCATCAGATGTTTGGATTTAATAGAAGACATATTGTTTGATTGGAGACATCTTCAGATGTCTCATTGAAGACGTTCAAGATGTTTGGCTTTAATTGAAGTTATCTTGTTTGATTGAAGATACCTGAAGATGTCTCATTAAAGACAGCTGATGATATTTGATTGGACATCTGAAGGTGTTTGATTAGAGGCAACTGAAGATGCCTCATTGAAGACAGCTGAAGATGTCTGATTAAAGACGCTTTAAGTGGTTGATTGAAGATGTTTTAAATGTTTTATTGAAGAGATGTAAAGATGTTTCAAATGTTTGATTGTAGACATCCGAAGATGTCTAATTGAAGGCAGCTGAAGATGTTTCATTGAAGACGTTTTAATTGTCTGATTGAAGACATCTGAAAATGTTTGAGTGGAGACTTTTAAAGTATTTGATTGGAGACATCTAAAGATGTCTCATTGAAGACATCTGAAGATGTCTAATTGAAGACGTTTCGAATGTTTGATTGACGACATCTGAAGACGTTTTATTGTAGGCATCTGAAGATGTTTGCTTGGAGACATCTGAAGATGTTTGATTGGATCCTGCTTCAAGTGGAAGATATCTGAAGATATTGAAGACATTTAAGATGTTTGATTGAAGATATGTAAAGACGAATGCAGGCATCTGAAGCTCATTGAAGGCATCTGAAGCTCATTGATGACATCTGAAGATGCTTCATTGACATTGGAAGATGTCTGATTTGCGGCAATTGTCGGATCTCCCGAAATCTTACAAATTGACTTAGCGAGCGCATCGGTAGAAAAACCACATCGCTGATTCTTCGAATCAGACCCTAGACTTATCGGGTCCGGATAAATATGCGCGTGGTAGACCCTTGGGGAAATCTCTTTCCCCCCCCGGAAATCATCGTTTCCATAAAGGGCGCAAGAGCGTCACGAGGGTTCTTATTCCAAGCGAACGACTTGGGTGTGTATACTTAGTCGGAGTATAACTTCGCGTTTTCCACCACCCCGTAAATCTGATAAATCCCAAGAGCATCAGCAGGGTTATGTTGGGGTATCGGGCGCCGGAACTTCGTGAATTCCTGTTCAAGCTCAGTGCTCTCGCTATCGTCTCTTCCCTGGCCCCTACTCGTCTCTCCTGAACCACATCGCCCCGTCCTTGGCACGAGAAATTTCGTGCCGAATTCAACGTTCCTCCAACGAGCATGGCCAGGAGAGTTTTTTTTTTTATCAATGCCAATTAAATTAATTAGATGACGATGAATTAAATAGAAAATCGTAATAGGTTGGGCGTCTCTTTCCAGCATATGAAATATTCAACGTAAGCCAAACAATGGAAAATCTGACGATTGATTCGTCTGACATATTCAACATGGAATGCCGCATATCAATGCACATATCCATCCTCTTTCATTTTGCTCACACCCCTCACGAGATTACTCACGCCGGGCTTGAGTTCTCCACGCGAGGGGTAGAGCTGGGGATTTTTTTTTTTCCTGCTGAGGACAAACTCCTTCGCAGCTGCTACGAGGCACCCTTCATCGCGAGAAAGAGAATCTTCCTAGTTGCGCCTCCTTGGCCAACGAGGATCGGTGTGTGACTTTGCCATTGGGTGAGGCAATCCGAAAGGGGTGGAAGTTCTTGAAGGGAAGACTTTTCAAATTCAACTTTCTCGTGTAGAATAATAACTATTAGGGGTAACGCTTAGAGAGCAAAGGGGCGGGAGATCTTGGGTAAATTTTTCCCAATGCAAACTGAGAAAAATAAAATCGAATAATACATTTTTTTAAATAATAATAAGAATAATAATAACGGTAAAATTAATTTTCTATGGCACACATATATATCTCGGCGTATGGCCCAAGGCCATCGACCAAGGTGACTCAACGCTTTTTTTTTTCTCCTATTTTCGTTACTCGTTTTTTATTACTCGTTGGTTTGCATTTATTACATTTATTCGATGCAACACGCGCGCCACCTGTTGTACGCTGATGGTACTATGTCAGAAACTTTCACGCAAGTGCCAACAACGACTGTACAAAGTTTCGACTCAATCGGATGAACGATGCGCGAACGCATCGAAGACGAACACGCATACATTAATTTTTGTATATTAGGAGATTAGAAGACTAGTAGATTGGTAGATTGGTAGATTGATAGATTAGTAGATTAGTAGATCAGACGATTAGTACATTAGTAGATTAGTACATTAGTAGATTAGCATATTAGAAGATTGGTAGATTAGTATATTAATAGATTAGCATGCTAGAAGATTGGTAGATAGGTAGATTGGTAGATTAGAAGATTAGTAGATTTGCCGATTAGTAGATTAGTGGATTTGTAGATTAGAAGATTCGTAGATCAGTAGATTGGTAGATTAGTAGATTGGTGGATTAGTAGAGTAGTGGGTTAGTAGATTAGTAGATCCGTAAAATAGTAGATTCGTAGATGAGTAGATGAGGAGATAAGAAGATTAGAAGGTTGGTAGATTATTGGATTTATGGATTAGTAGAGTAGTGGGTTAGTGGATTAGTAGAATTAGGTAGTTATTAGATTAGTAGATTCATAAAATAGTAGATTGGTGGATTGGTGGATTGGTAGATTAGTAGATTAGTAGATAAGTAGATTAGTAGGTTCGTAAACTAGTAGATTGATAGATATGTAGATTAGTAGATTAGTAGATTGGTAGATTGGTAGGTTAGTAAATTATTAGATTGTTATATTAGTAGATTAATAGATTTGTAGATTTGTAGGTCAGTAGAATAGCAGATTAGTAGATCAGTAGATTAGTAGATTGGTAGATTAGTAGATTAGTAGATAAGTAGATTAGTAGATTAGTAGATTAGTGGATTGGTAGGTTGGTAGATTAGTGGATTGGTAGATTAGTAGATTGGTAGATTAGTAGGTTGGTAGATTAGTAGATTGGTAGATTGGTAGATTAGTAGGTTGGTAGATTAGTAGATTAGTAGATTGGTAGATTAGTAGATTGGTAGATTAGTAGATTGGTAGATTAGTAGATTGGTAGATTGGTAGATCGGCAGATTAGTAGAATGGTAGATTAGTATGTTAATAGAGTTGTAGGTTTGTAGATTAGTAGAATTAGGTCATTCGTAGATTACCAAATTGGTAGATTGGTAGATTAGTAGATTAGTAGATTAATAGATAAGTAGAATTAGGTCATTAGTAAAATTAGACCAATTAGAAGACACGCAATTACATTGGTAGATTAGTAGATTCGTACAATTGGATCATTAGTAGAATTTGACCAATTAGTAGACAGAATAAGATTACTCGATCAGTAGAATTAGACGAATAGACTTAGAATTAGATTAGCAGATTAGTAGAAGTAGATCATTTTATTTGACTCGATCAAACCTTTTCTCTCGGCGTTTCGACCCAATCTTCTTTTTTATTTTTTAATTTTTTTTTTAGACACAGAGAAGGATCCCGCAGGATCGATCGGTTATTATCATCTCTTTCTGAACAAAGGAAACGTCATTTCCATAAATGCTGATGCTGTGGAGAAATTTCGATCGTCATGCATTATTCATTCGAGAGATGTGCAGCTCCATGATATTCCTCGAATTGATGAATAAATATAGACGCAAAGCTCTTGGAAGCTCTCGTGAAAATTCGAGAAACATAAGATATATCGTATTTTCCTTTGGCTCTCATTGTTGGCTTTTTATCTTTCTCTCTCTCTCTCTCTCTCTCTCTCTCTCTCTCTCTCTCTCTCTCTCTCTCTCTCTCTCTCTCTCTCTCTCTCTCTCTTTCTCTCTCTTTCTCTTGGTCCCCTTCGTACTTCGAATTTTTCGACGTTGCATTTAATCGCTTGAGGAATGCTTCAACGGGCCTCTCGGTAATTCCAGAAATGAATGACTAAACGAAAAGGCACACGGGGACAACGAGCCTCCATCGCGAGGGCTACATACATTCTCCTTGGCAAATTCTTCTTCTTCTTCTTCTTCCTCTTCTTTTTCATCGCCTCTTTTTTTTTTTTTTTTTTTTATGCGGCGCTTAAAACGAGCCCGTGAACTTCGTCCACATATGCGCGCACACACGCACCCACGAGCCAGACAAGCATTCGCTTTTGCGCGCAGGGGTGAACGATAATAAAGAGACGAATTGTGAAAGAAGAAAAAGAATGATGAGGGAAAATTGGAGTAAATCGACGATTGCGACAAAATGTAAAGATGGGTCGAAGATGAATGCAAATACATTAGGCTCAAAAATTAATAAGAAAAAAAGACCAACATTTTTTAGCGATATTCAAGAGGCTGCGACTTTGCAAAAAATTGTTGTAAAACATTTTTTTTTAAATTAAATTTAATTTTTACATTAAAAAATACTGCAGAATGGTGACGTTATGGCGTGGTCCTTCAGGAAGATTTCCAGGATCACACCTCGAAGTCCTTCAGCTTCTTACTACGTAAAAAAAAAAAAAATTCGATCCTTTTTATGCCTCTACATGTATTTCCCCCCCTTAAGAATCATATTTTTTTTTCTTCTCGCTCGCTACATCTTCGCGCCAGACCCTTGAGAAACACATGGCGACCTTATAATTGTCACCCTGTATATCTTTCTTCAAGTGAAAGTGTTATGCATCAACGCCATGCACTAGTCTCCGACCTCTCCAATTTAAAAGTCGCCAAACCGAGGCACACAAATAAACTCCTGACTTGTGATAGGACAACGCGATAGATGTGAAGTGTCCGTTAGACGAACGATGCATTTCGGTGGGAATTGAGAAAGCTCCAAGTTGTCGGCGTTCGTGAAAAAAAAAAAAAAAAAAAAAAATGAAAAGAAAAACGCCGAAATTAGGAAAAGTGCAGTATCTAGGTGATGTCGAATTTTGCATCGTTGGAGTGCAACAGTTCATTTTTTTTGTTTCATTTGAAAAACATTTCATTATTTTTCTAATTGAAAAACAGTTCATTTTTTTTAAATTGAAAAACAGTTTAATTTTTTACATTGAAGAAAGGTTCATTCTTTTTAAATTAAAAAACAGTTCATTATTTTTAAAATTGAAAAACAGTTCATCCTTTTTAAATTAAAAAACATTTCATTTTTTTTAGATCGAAAAACAGTTCATTTTTTTAAATTGAAAAACAGTTCATTTTTTTTTTAAATTCAAAGACAGTTCATTTTTTTTTTATTGAAAACAATTCATTTTCTTAAATTGAAAAACAGTTCATTTTTTTATTGCTAATCATTTTTTTCCAATCCTTTTTCTTCGTCGTTAATTTTTTATCGTTTTTAATGAAGAACATTTCATTTTTGTTTTCATTGAAAAACAGTTCATTTTTTTGTTGAAACTTTTTA
>OZ010716.1:981396-993896 GCA_963932345.1 Ophion ventricosus | reverse complement strand
CGATTTTTATGCACATTCGTGCCACTGCTGTTTCCATGCGGCGTGACAAATGGAGCTCGTAATTTTCATCTGAAAACAAAAAAAACCAAAAACCATTTTAATTGTGACATATTTTTCTTCTATATGAACTAAAAAAAAACGAAAAAAAATTTGAAATTTGAATGTTTTTTCGGGTTTGAAGTAGAAAATGTGCTTTTTGTGAAAAAAAAAATTATTTCAACTTGCTAAAAAAATTGTTAAGAATTTTTTTTTTCGACAATGTTTTTAGTTCGAATAGAAAAGAAAACGATACTGAAGTGAACAAGCTTCGGTTTGTTTCGATTGGACTTCTAGTTTTTCTTTGTAATCAGGTACGCCAAATTAGAAAAATCGTAAAAACGAAAACTCGAGAAAACGGGCGCCCTAACTGCCCGAGCGCCCGTATACCTGCTCGACACTCCACTACGTTCAGTGCTGTATCTTTGGAAATATTTCGAATTGGGCTATAAAACTTTGTCTAGACATTCTTAGATACATCAGGAATAGATTTAAACAATAAAAAAATAATCGATTTTTTGGACCTTCTAATTCAGGATCCGGCCTTAAATGACATATCCAAATACTGAATTTAAAAACCAAATACCAAATAATTTTCTATAGTCAATTACGTGTACAATAAAGCCCCTATTTTCTAATTACGATTTATTTTATGCTTTCGCTGAAGAAAAAAAACCACTAAATATGCCCTTTTTTTTCAGCCTCTAGAGTGGCCTGAGGCCTCAATGTCAAAAGAATTATTCTATCAATGTGGGTAAGATAAAGATCTTACCCACATTGATAGAAAAATTCTTTTGACCAGGACCTAAACAAACCCAAACAAACCCAAACAAATTCGTAACTCTAGCCAAGTGCTGTCAATGAACGCCTGTCGTCAAAGGACAAGAGGCGTTCATTGACATCACTTGGCTAGCCGAGTAGAAATATTGTCAGGCTGGCTTGATATTTGATCCGGGCCTGATCACGTTGTAGTACGGAGGCCTTACTTAAGGTATGCCTCAATTTGCCTGATCCGGTCGGTGTCAGGTGATAGTCAAGCAACTGGATGTAGTGTTTCCTCCAGTTGCCTGATCCAGCTAGCTTCAGGCTATGGTCAATCAAGTGGACTTACGGCTTGCCTCAATTCGCCTGATCCAGCTAGCTTCAGGCGATGGTCAAGCAACTGGACTTACGGCTCACAAAACATGTGATAAAGTAGAGTAATAAGAAAAATATAAGTGTGATAAAGTAGAGTAATAAGAAAAATTTGTGATGAACAAGTTTCCTATTTAGTTTATAAAATAAAGTATCAACGTTATTTGTAATTTGTGTCTTTTTCTATTTTGCGTTTGCGTGGTATTTTTTATTTCAGGAATAAATAGGACATCAACAGCAGAGGTTCATTCCATCATCCTGACTAGGCGATGATGTTTCAATTCAATTAATCCTTGAAAAATAAAGCCCTGATCAGGCTTAGATTTTTTGCACTGATGAGGCCTTTATTTTATACGCTGATCAGGCTTTGATTTTCTATCCTGATCAGGCCTTTATTTTGCACTGTAATCAAGCCTTGATGTTCTATCCTGGTCAGACCTTGATTTTTTCACTGATCAAGTCTTGACGTTCTATCCTAGTCATGCCTTGATTTTTTTCCACTGATCAAACCTTGATGTTCTATCCTGATCAGGCCTTGATCTTTTTCATTGATCAAGCCTTGATTTTTTACCCTGATCAGACCGAAGTCAGGCAAAGTGTCACAAAAATGATCAGGGCTTGATAAAAAATCCTGATCAAGGCATGAAAAAGAAATCAGGATGCCTGATCAGGCCTTTCTTGTAGCCGGAGCAGGATTTCTACTCGGGGAGTTACGAATTACGAAAGATCACGAAATGAATCGACGCAGGATTCGAAGTGAACATTGAAGAAGGGGCCAGCCCTTATTTCTGGATAGTGTTCCCATTTGTTCGAACGGTAGATGAACGACAGCTGTTCTCGACGTTAGCTCAGCGCTTTATATTCTCTCTTCTACTTCAACATCCCCCATATCAAAAGACACGTACCCATAACCCGGAAGTGATGGAATACTTGGACAGGCTGATTCCAGCAGGTTTGACACGAGCAACATCTCTCCCTCTCTCTCTCTCTCTCTCTCTCTCTCTGTCTCTGTCCTGAGTCACTAGGATCATCCTGTCGATTGGACCAGTTTTGCTTATCCACCCACATATCTTTAGTGATCTCCGTTTGCTTTCTCACCCCCGAGGAAGGATAGCCCCAAACGCATCCTCCTCACCGTCACATCTCGTAACAGAAACGCTTCTTCTTCTCTGTCATACATTTTTTTTTTTCCTTCAGCCCTTCATCTCTTTCCCTGCGCCGCTGGAGATCAATTTTTTTCACTTAGTCCACGAGACGCGGGGGTGGTAGGCCTCAACGTAAGAGGCCTTTCTCGTTGATCGAGATGTCTTGATGTCTCGAAAGAACAACCAGAACTGTCACTCGACCCTTTTTTTTTTTTCTTCCTTCTCATACTCTTTACTTCACTCGACCCATCATCCTCTCGTTCTTTGGACAACCGAAGCGATAATGAACAAAAGCACTCACGTAATATTCCAGGAGAGATATCGTTCGTCCTGTTCGCCGGGGACAAGACAAACGATGGACGAATAGTGTGAGGAAAATTTTACGTGACAGCTCCAGCAGACCGCCAGGTTTGGAGGGCTTGATCAGAATGGGAAATGTAAACGACGAAAAAAATAGCCAATTTTTATGTTTTTTTTATTTATTGAAAGGATTAAACATTTTTTTACTTCCATTTTGTGCCGTCGAGTTCACCTAGAAATGGGCAAAATTTGTGGCCAGCGATGGACAATATTTCCAATGATCAATTAGCAATCATTTTTTTTTGTCACATTAAAACCAATTTTTACGGGAAAAAAAAAAACAAAAAATATCCCTCAAAGTTGATGCGCTAAAAATCTGGTTTATTGTACGTCCAAAGGTTTATAAATTCGGCCATGACCTTTTTTTCTAATCAGACTACTTTGATAAGACGAAACATTCGTTGAAAATGTGACACACTGTGCCCCACCGTTCCCTACGTACAGATCCATACGGACGAATTGAATTGATCCAGCAGACTGTAAAAATTAACACTCAGAGAGGTATTGGACATTGGTGCGAACTAAAGACAGCCGAGGAGGATCAATGAAGGATCAAGTTGGGTGGACTGGAAAAGAGGGAGCTCATCTCGCGCTGGACCACCAGAGATAGGGTGATGAAAAAAAAAAATGTAATATCATAGGGATAAGATTCCATGTAGGACGGCGCGGTAAAGTAAAAAGCAGCGACGAGGGATCTCATGGGGGAGTCTCTTTGCTCTTTCTCTCTATCTCACTATCTCTACTTTGGAGCTTTTCGGAGCTAGATCCGCTTAAATTCTTACGTGTATAGCTGCAGGATGAAAGTCACGTGAGCGCATCA
This sequence comes from Ophion ventricosus, assembly GCA_963932345.1. NCBI lineage: Eukaryota > Metazoa > Arthropoda > Insecta > Hymenoptera > Ichneumonidae > Ophion > Ophion ventricosus. The sequence continues at coordinate 990,401 of OZ010716.1, read as the reverse complement.
GGCTGTGTTGATCTCGTTAGAAAAATATACGATGTGACGTGGCTGAGCGTATAACCGCATATCGAACCTCTCCTGTGTCTGCAGCCCTCCGGTGCGGATAGATTTTCGTCGTTATCGTTCACAGGCTCATCTCGGCGCAAATATTCAATCGCCATAAAGTATCAAAGCCGCGAAAACGAGGGACGAGACGCGTCAAGGGATGAGACACGGTTAAGAGAAATCATTGGAGAATTCTCCCTTGCTATCGATGTCAATTCACGCGAAATACATTTTATGGAACATTCGTGAATCATTGGAAGAGTGTTTTTTTTTCTTCTGCTTTCGATTGACCGCTTTGTTGTAATCCAAATGAAGCCTAACATTATTGCGAAGGCAAATATCTCTTGCCGATAATGTCTAGACTGGGTAATTTGTAATGAGGCAGAAATTTTGTTGGAACGGGATCATGTCATTGGCGATGATTTTACAAAAAATCGTGTATCTAAAGCTAATGGAATTTTAAGCATTCTCGTGAATACGAGTTATCGCATTTATGCTTGAATCAAATGCAGCATGAGCATTGAAAATAAAAGAATCGTTGAAAAATCAAATGCAGCATCAGCTTTAGGAATCAAAAGATCTATTAGAAATAAAATGCAGCATTAGCGTTAGAAATTAAATGATCATTTAGGAAACAAATGAAGCATCAACGTTAGAAATCAAAGGAGCATCTAGAAATCAAATGCAGCATCAGCGTTATATTTATAACCCAAACAAACCCAAACAAAGAATCAAAGGATCATTTAGGAATCAAATGAAGCATCAGCGTTACAAATCAAAGGATTGTTTAGGAATCGAACAAAGCATCGGCGTGAGAAATCGAAGGATCTATGAGAAATCGAATGCAGAATTAGCGTTAGAAATCGAAGGATCTATGAGAAATCGAATGCAGAATTAGCGTTAGAAATCGAAGGATCTATTAAGAATCAAACGAAGCATTAGCGTTATAAATCAAAGAATCGTACAGCAATCAAATGCAGCATCAACGTTGGAAATCCAAGTATCGTTTAGGAATCAAATGAAGCGTAAGCGTGAGAAATCGAAGGATCGTTTAGAAATAAAAATGAAGAATTAGCGTTGAAAAAAAAAAAACAAAGGATTATTTAAGAATTCAACAGAGCATCAGGGTTAAAAATCAAAGGATCTATGAGGAATGAAATGCAGCATCAGCGTTAGAAATCGAAGGATCCATTAGGAATAAAATGCAGCATCAGCATTACAAATCAAATGATCATTTGGGAATCAAACGAAGCATCAGCGTTATAAATCAAAGGATTGTTTAGGAATCTAACAAAGCATCAGCGTGAGAAATCAAAGGATCTATGAGAAATCGAATGCAGCATCAGCGTTAAAAATCGAAGGATCCATTAGGAATAAAATAAAGCATTAGCGTTATAAATCAAAGAATTGTACAGCAATTAAATGCAGCATCATTAGAAATCAAATGATCATTCATGAATGAAACGGAGCCCGTTAGGAATCAAACGATCATTTAGAAATAAAATCAAAGGATTGGTCAGCAATAAAATGGAGCATCAGCTTTAAAAATGGACCGATCATTTATCCGAGCAAAATCTATGAGAAATCGAATGCAGCATCAGCGTTAGAAATCGAAGGATCCATTAGGAATAAAATGCAGCATCAGCATTACAAATCAAATGATCATTTGGGAATCAAACGAAGCATCAGCGTTATAAATCAAAGGATTGTTTAGGAATCTAACAAAGCATCAGCGTGAGAAATCAAAGGATCTATGAGAAATCGAATGCAGCATCAGCGTTAAAAATCGAAAGATCTATTAGGAATAAAATAAAGCATTAGCGTTATAAATCAAAGAATTGTACAGCAATTAAATGCAGCATCATTAGAAATCAAATGATCATTCATGAATGAAACGGAGCCCGTTAGGAATCAAACGATCATTTAGAAATAAAATCAAAGGATTGGTCAGCAATAAAATGGAGCATCTGCTTTAAAAATGGACCGATCATTTATCCGAGCAAAATCTATGAGAAATCGAATGCAGCATCAGCGTTAAAAATCGAAGGATCCATTAGGAATAAAATAAAGCATTAGCGTTATAAATCAAAGAATTGTACAGCAATTAAATGCAGCATCATTAGAAATCAAATGATCATTCATGAATGAAACGGAGCCCGTTAGGAATCAAACGATCATTTAGAAATAAAATCAAAGGATTGGTCAGCAATAAAATGGAGCATCAGCTTTAAAAATGGACCGATCATTTATCCGAGAAAAATCTATGAGAAATCGAATGCAGCATCAGCGTTAGAAATCGAAGGATCCATTAGGAATAAAATAAAGCATTAGCGTTATAAATCAAAGAATTGTACAGCAATTAAATGCAGCATCATTAGAAATCAAATGATCATTCATGAATGAAACGGAGCCCGTTAGGAATCAAACGATCATTTAGAAATAAAATCAAAGGATTGGTCAGCAATAAAATGGAGCATCTGCTTTAAAAATGGACCGATCATTTATCCGAGCAAAATCTATGAGAAATCGAATGCAGCATCAGCGTTAAAAATCGAAGGATCCATTAGGAATAAAATAAAGCATTAGCGTTATAAATCAAAGAATTGTACAGCAATTAAATGCAGCATCATTAGAAATCAAATGATCATTCATGAATGAAACGGAGCCCGTTAGGAATCAAACGATCATTTAGAAATAAAATCAAAGGATTGGTCAGCAATAAAATGGAGCATCAGCTTTAAAAATGGACCGATAATTTATCCGAGCAAAGCGTGAATCAAATGCAGTATAATCCCGGCAACCGTTTACCAGAAAATCAAATCCAATTTCCAAAGCCTTCCGTAACGAAAAGTTATTGTCTCCGCTACAAATATCCAATCGCCACAAACACGAGCAACGAATGGACCAGCCGGGAGAGAAAACTGGACAAGGTGTACAAAAAAAAAAAAACAATTAAAATAGAAAGGACATCAGGAGAATATGCATTAGCGACTGGCCGAGAGGCATTTAGCGTACACACACAGAGACACATACACAGTAAGATCCACTTGAATAAACTGGTAGATGCGTACTCATGAGTCAGCCCCTTGGCCTGTCGTGCACCCGGGATGCTTGCCAGAGAGACCCCACCGCGACCTCATCCCTCGAGGGATTTCAGGAACGCTTTGTGCTCGACCACTCGCGCACCCTATTGGAGCCAACACACAAACACACACACGTGCACAGCCACACGTGTCCCTTGCGAGCTTTAAGGTCGTAACTGGCACATCGTAACGCATAAACTGATTTTGATGATGCCTCTTTTTTTTTTCCATACTGAAGACCAACACAGATGCGCACACACACACACACGTGTATATCTATTTGGACACCACATTTGCGCTAATTCGAATCGGCAGCAGCACGTGCATAAACTCCCCGAAGAAATTAAGGGGGGAAAAAAAGCAGGCCAAGTATACTGGCTGCGAAAAAAAAGGGAGTGAGACAGAGAGAGAGAGGTAAGGGCAATTTTCAATGGCAGTAAGTTCGTGCCTTGAAGCACTATTCCCAGATCCAATAAATCGTGAATAGAAACGATCGAATGCGACTCCCTCAATGGAGGGATGATACAGGCTGCCAATCATCCACCAACGATCTTGCCTCGGGCATTCCAAGGAATCTTCCCTGCAAGACGTTTCATTGAATATTTATACGAGGAACTTCCAAACGTATAAATCACTGATGGCTACCGTTATTCACGAATTAGAAGGGCGGGGAGGGGGGGGGGGGGGGGTCAAGCAGAGTGTATGGAATACTTTATGACGTGTAACGTACTTCACTTCTGCTAGAATGGATCCGTTGGGATGCATTTGGAGGTACAGAAGACTCTTGGGGAGTATCAGGATCGTGATTGGTCGTAAATTCATATTGAATATTCCACATTTGATTCTATCATGCTTCGAGACAAATTGACATTGTTTTTGTTGATGCGTTGCCATAATAATATTAAACATGATGTTTCTTAAGGCAGTAGTCTGCTTTAGGAGCCGAAAAAAAAGCGTTTTTTCAACAATTTTTTTGAAAGGGAAGTAAATGATTGCGGTAAACGAAATTTTGAGACGATAGTATATTATATTCAAGCTTTAAAAAACAATTTTTATTATTACAAATTATTGAAATTTGCCAAAGTTGTAACGATTTTTCTGGGGCGCCTGGAGTGTGCACTCGTAAATCGGTGCAGGTGATGGAGGTCGTGCGATGCATCTGAAACAGTGGAACCAAATTTTTTTTTAGTTTTTATAAGTTCCTTTTCTATATGAACTAAAAAAATACCGAAGAAATGACGAAATTCCAAATTTTTTCGAAGTTTGAAAAAAAAATTCACTTTTTTGAAAAAAAAAATTCACTTTAAGTTGCAAAACAAGTAATTTAAATAGTACTTTTGTCCAACTTTTTTAGTTCAAATAGAAGATAATTCAATACTGAAGCTAGATCACTTTGGTTTTTTTTCGATCGGACATATATTGTTTTTACTATCGCCGGCACCGTTTTCCAAAACTTGTGAAAATGAAAACTCGAGAAAACGGGCTGTAAAGTTCTGCCCGAGCATTCGCACCTGCTCGACGCTCGGCCACTAAAACTGATCTAGCATCGAAAATATGTCGAATTGGCCTCTAAAATTTTGAACACATATTCTTGGATAGTTTTGGAATAGATTTAAGACAAAAACGAAAAATCGATTTTTTGAAGCCTGTAAAGCAGACTACTGCCTTAACTGTAAGACACAAAAAAAAAAAGTCATTTCGATTCTGACAGTAGCGACACTTCCGAATATTAGCCCCAATGTTATGTGCAAAGGATTAAAAGGAAATTCGTGTTGGTTTGTGTGTGTTCTCAGTGGGCTTGAAGCACGGTAACGGTGGTATAGGTAGCGCGAGCAGTTCAAGAAGCACGAGTCCGAGTCAGCAGCATCCACCTCAAGCACTCTCCTTCATTCCACAGCCAAGGAGCCAAGGCTCGACTAATCGACAACCAACCGCCACAACGCCAAGGTAACTTTTTCCCATAATCTTCGTAGATCTGGCGTTGAATCCATTTGGCAAATTATCCAGCTCCAACTAAACGAAACGCCACACTTTAGAGAAAAGTGCATGTCTTATTTTGTTCACAAGTAGAAAGTATCATAAATTTTGTCTCATCGCAAGATTACTTTTTTTTCGACCCAGATGCAAAAACAAAACAAAAAAGTAACGAGTCTCTCGTTTTTCAGCCCCCGTGCCTCGACCGTTGGACGTCCGGTTGGTTTGCGAGCGCCCCAGACAGCGTCGCCCTATTCGGCAGCCCCCGCGTCCCCGCCCGTACAGCAAACGAACAAAAATTCTGTCCTCGACAAATTCAAGCTCTTCAACAACAAGGACAAGAATTCGGAGCGTGGAAAAGCTTCGTCCGCGGTGTCGAAGAGAACGTCAAGTTCCTCGGGTTTCTCGTCGGCTCGTTCCGAGCATTCGGACAGTTCGACGTCGCTTTGCGATCAGAGCAAGGCACAGCTCGAGTCTCCAAAGACGCGAGCCCTCAAATCCAAGCTCCAAGCAAAACCAGCCAAGCAAGCGAGCCCCAAGAGCACGAGAAAGGAACAATCCAAAGGTCAGAGTAAGATAGCTCGTACCAAAGGTCCGGAAAAATTCGTCAACACACAATCGAGCAACGATGATGTCAAACAATCGATCAAGAGTGCCAATTGTACGGCTAAGATCGCCGGTAACGACAAGAGAACGAATAATCTTGATCATACGAAGCAAACGAGCCAAAAGTCAAACACACCAGTTGCAATTCAACAAAAAGTTCCCCAACAGCAGCATCAACAAACGCTTCAGCAAGATCCAAAAATCGTTCCGAGTCCAAAGTCCGAGCGTCAGAGTATTCAAAGGCCAAAAATGGAATTGCCAAGCAAAACAAGTGATACGAAGCAACAGCCTAAAGTACCACCCAATGGCCTAAGCAAAGACACGATAATTCAAAAAGGTCTTTTGCCGAATGGCCTCATTAGGCAGCCAAGCCACGACGTGTCGATTCACGAAGCACCGACCTGCGTGGACAACGAGTCCCTCAATTTCGACAAAACGATCACAACGATGAATCGAGCGAACGCGACACTGTCGGAGGAAAAAATGTCGTCCAACGTTCTCAACGATAGCACTGACGTGACGTGCGACAAAAACGATTCTATCGAAGTGTCAGTTGATTGTCAAGCGGTCTACGAGGAGGAGAGAGGAACAAACGATTTGACGAGAAAAGAGGAAAATTTCAACGTCAATCGGACAACTGGTGGCAATAATCCACTTCCAGGACCTGGACAAAATTCGCAAGGCCAGAGTGTCACGGGTCCGGGCATGAGTCCAGGCTCGAGTATACCAAAGCCTACGGCTCTCGTGAAGGGCACGACGAAACAACAAAAAGACATCAACATGCCAAACATACCGAACTCTACCAAAATCAAAACTGACGGACTTCATCGTAAATTGGATCCTAATACAGTCGCAATGGTGTCACCGATGCCCAGTATATCCGACTTAATGTCCGAAAGCTCTCACAGCAACTCCAACAGCACAGGACAGAGCAACTCGAGCGACAGCAGCGTCATTTATCGTCCGAGTAGCGAGAGCGGAAGCGAGATTAAAACTATACCCAATAGAAAGATCGATACGACGTTCGAGCACATGGAAAAGGTTTTTCACGTTTTTCCTATTATTTTTTTCTGATTCGAGTGTATCGTGATGACGTTTTAGGGCCTTAGGACACTCTAGGATTTTCCAAAAATCGTTTTTTTCTTGTTAAAAATGTACCTTAGTACCTATAAAATTATATCACCAAAAGATTATAGGTGTGAAAAATCTCGGAGTACTCGATTTTCGAATTCTAACGCAACGCCTTCTTGTTTCGTGTCGTGACTTTCTACTAACTTTAATCGTAACTTCCAGAAAAATGAACATATCGATATCCTTAAGGTAGCATTTTGAAGACGAAGGATGCATCTAATCGTGAAAAATTCCGCAAACGCCAAGGGTCGCGCCCCTTCAGTTTTACACCCTGTCAAAAAGTACCAAAATTGCGAAAAAGAGAAATCAGCATAACTTTCAGGCAAAATGGCAGTGTTGAGTCGTCAAATCGATGCAAGCAAGTTACTAAAATGCTGCTGCTTCCTGCAGCCTGAAAAAATGGTAACTTAAGGTTGCACATTTCACGGCAGTAGAAAGCCTCAGCATTTTGATAACTTATCAATTGTTAGTAGCATTGGATCGCTGCCATGTCTCCAAGCTACACTTCTCCAATGACCATTTTACCCTAAAACCAAATGGCCCTCTTACCGAGCCAATATCGTCAATAGGTTCTGTCGGAGCCGACACCGTGCGTGGTAGCCACGGGGCCCGAGGACGAGGCGGAAATGACGGTGAAGCCAATGCAGCCGCTTCTTCGCGGCTACACACCTGGCGCGAGATGTTTGCAAACATTGCCAAGCCGCACGACCGGTCGCCAATACGCGGTGCTGCACTCATCGTCGCATCATCAGGTCGGACAAGACTACGCGGACTTGGACATCGCATCTGGTTACCTGAGCGACGGGGAAGTATTGCGTAGCGGCGTCAGCGTTGGGAGCCGTACGCTCTCGGACATTTGCGACGGTTATCTCTCCGAGGGTGGCGCGTCGCTCTACGCGAGGAGGATCAATCCTTCGTACGGACACGAACACGATAGGTTAGTGGTCGAAACGATCATTTGAAATTCTTCCTAATGGAAAATGTTGTGAAGAGAGAAGACGAGAGAGATTTGTTGATTTTTTATTTATTTATTGATTTGTTGATTTATTGATTTATTGATTTAATGATTTATTGATTAATGAATCATTTGATTAATAAATTAATTTAATGGTTTATTTATTTATTGATTTAATGATTTAATCATGCATTGATTTATTTATTTAATGATTTATTGATTTAATGATTTATTGATTTATTGATTTATTGATTTATTGATTTATTGATTTATTGATTTATTGATTTATCGATTTATTGATTTATTGATTTATTGATTTATTGATTTATTGATTTATTGATTTATTGATTTATTGATTTATTGATTTATTGATTTATTGATTTATTGATTTATTGATTTATTGATTTATTGATTTATTGATTTATTGATTTATTGATTTATTGATTTATTGATTTATTGATTTATTGATTTATTGATTTATTGATTTATTGATTTATTGATTTATTGATTTATTGATTTATTGATTTATTGATTTATTGATTTATTGATTTATTGATTTATCGATTTATTGATTTATCGATTTATTGATTTATTGATTTAATAATTTTTTGATTTATTGATTTATTGATTTATTGATTTATTGATTTATTGATTTATTGATTTATTGATTTATTGATTTATTGATTTATTGATTTATTGATTTATTGATTTATTGATTTATTGGTTTATTGATTTATCGATTTATCGATTTATTGATTTATTAATTTGTTGATTTATTGATTTATTGATTTATTGATTTATTGATTTATTGATTTATAGATTGATCGATTTATCAATTTCTAGATTTATCAAATTATCGATTTATTGATATACTGATTTATTAATTCATAGGTTTTTTAATTTTTTTATTTATTGATTTATAAATTTTTCAATTTATAGATTTATTTATTGATTGATTTATTGATTTATTGACTGTTAAAGTGAGAAAGAAAGAGAGAAAGGACAGAGAGAGAGAGAGAGAAAGACAAAATAAATGCATAGGGAAAACCGAGCCGGAATCTTCCGAGCACTCGTCTAGCTAGACTCGTACGAAAAGGAGAGGACCGTGAATATCGCACATTTGTCTCCACCGAGCGTGACACATCTCGCAAGCGTAGTAACCTATCCGTATCCGAGAGAAAGAGAAAGAGAGAGGAAGAGAAAGAAAAAAAGCGAAG
>OZ010716.1:881011-981196 GCA_963932345.1 Ophion ventricosus | reverse complement strand
AGACCCGAGTAGAAATCCTGCTCCGGCTACAAGAAAGGCCTGATCAGGCATCCTGATTTCTTTTTCATGCCTTGATCAGGATTTTTGATCAAGCCCTGATCATTTTTGTGACACTTTGCCTGACTTCGGTCTGATCAGGGTAAAAAATCAAGGCTTGATGAATGAAAAAGATCAAGGCCTGATCAGGATAGAACATCAAGGCTTGATCAGTGAAAAAAAATCAAGGCATGACCAGGATAGAACGTCAAGACTTGATCAGTGAAAAAATCAAGGCCTGACCAGGATAGAACATCAAAGGCTTGATTACAGTGCAAAAGCAAGGCCTGATCAGGATAGAAAATCAAAGCCTGATCAGCGTATAAAATAAAGGCCTGATCAGTGCAAAAAATCTAAGGCTGATCAGGGCTTTATTTTTCAAGGATTAATTGAATTGAAACATCATCGCCTAGACAGGATGATGGAATGAACCTCTGCTGTGGATGTCCTATTTATTCCTGAAATAAAAAATACCACGCAAACGCAAAATAGAAAAAGACACAAATTACAAATAACGTTGATACTTTATTTTATAAACTAAATAGGAATCTTGTTTGTCACAAATTTTTCTTATTACTCTACTCTATCACACTTATATTTTTCTTATTACTCTACTTTATCACATGTTTTGTGAGCCGTAAGTCCAGTTGCTTGACCATCGCCTGAAGCTAGCTGGATCAGGCGAATTGAGGCAAGCCGTAAGTCCACTTGATTGACCATAGCCTGAAGCTAGCTGGATCAGGCAACTGGAGGAAACGATACATCCATTTGCCTGACTATCGCCTGACACCGACCGGATCAGGCAAATTGAGGCATACCTTAAGTAAGGCCTTCGTACTACAACGTGATCAGGCCCGGATCAAATATCAAGCCAGCCTGACAATATTTCTACTCGGGGATGTCTGCAGGCTCGTTTGGGTTTGGAATTGAACTCTCTCTCTCTCTCTGCGCTAGAATAGAACTCTCTCTCTCTCTCTCTGCGCTAGAATAGAACTCTCTCTCTCTCTCTCTCTCTCTCTCTCTCTCTCTCTCTCTCTCTCTCTCTCTCTCTCTCTGCGCTTCTACGTTCTACGTAGGAAAAGAACAGACACCCTCCCACCGCTTCCTTCTCCTCCAGATAACACTACTTGGTCCATTGGTTGGAAATAATCGCTGTGCTCTTGAAGGGCACGTTTTCAGGCTTGCGAGACGACCGGAAAAGAAAGCACACTCGTTACGGTACAAAAGCTCTACGTCCAACGAGCAACGAGCCTATGATTGAAACCAATATTGCCCAAGCAAACACATGTCTCTGGAGCCGACGAATCGACAAGACCTTGGATATTAGTTCTTCTCTCTTGTTCACTGTATCCGAAATATCCAACATTCTGTGAGTGCAACAAGAGCTCAGAGACTTTTGCCGAGTCAGCAATCCACACACACACACTAACACTAACACTAACACTAACACTAACACGTGCCCTTCGGAACACACTCGCCTAGTGCTTTCTACCAATTACACTCGGAACTGGCACACAACAGTCCAGGTCATTGTGAACTCGTTGCTTGTTATCGTTGAGAGAAGGTTTTTATTTACTGTCAAGACGCGTTGGAAACGCAAAAAAACACACACGTGTACGTTGTTCGTATCGTTAACTCGCGTTTGGACGTTGTACTAGTCGAGTTTTCTTTTTTTTATGACTAAGAGGGAAAATTCACGTGGACGATAAAAAAATTGCGAATTTTAATTTTTTTTTTTATTTAGGAAAAGGAAAAGAATGTTTTATATTTATGAAACTTTAGGTACAATTTATTACACAATCGAACTGTTTGGGTTTATACAGAAGTAATGAATTTAATTTAAAAAATGAAAATAAATTGAATTTGTTTGGGTTTATATAGAAATAATGAATTTAATAATAAAATAAAAATAAATTAAATTTGTTTGGGTTTATATAGAAATAATGAATTTAATTAAAAAATGAAAATAAATTGAATTTGTTTGGGTTTATATAGAAATAATGAATTAAATAATAAAATAAAAATAAATTAAATTTGTTTGGTTTTATATAGAAATAATGAATTTAATAATAACATAAAAATAAATTAAATTTGTTTGGGTTTATACCGAAGTAATGAATTTAATTAAAAAATTAAAATAAATTGAATTTGTTTGGGTTTATACAGAAGTAATGAATTTAATTAAAAAATGAAAATAAATTAAATTTGTTTGGGTTTATACCGAAGTAATGAATTTAATTAAAAAATTAAAATAAATTGAATTTGTTTGGGTTTATACAGAAGTAATGAATTTAATTAAAAAATTAAAATAAATTGAATTTGTTTGGGTTTATACAGAAATGATGAATTAAATAACAAAATAAAAATAAATTGAATTTGTTTGGGTTTATACAGAAGTAATGAATTTAATAAAAAAATTAAAATAAATTGAATTTGTTTGGGTTTATACAGATATAATGAATTTAATAAGAAAATAAAAATAAATTGAATTTGTTTGGGTTTATAAAGAAATAATGAATTTAATAACAAAAATAAATTGAATTTGTTTGGGTTTATATAGAAATAATGAATTTAATAAAAAAATAAAAATAAATTGAATTTAATAATAAAATAAAAATAAATTGAATTTGTTTGGGTTTATATAGAAATAATGAATTATTTCTATATAGGGAGGGAGGGGGAGAGAGAGAGAGAGAGAGAGAGAGAGAGAGAGAATTCTGTTTGTAGTAGCCTCGTTTGTATCCTCCGGTTGCACTGACCGAGCCCACATTCTCAGGAAGACAATGCTCGTCTCTTAGGGGCAGAAGGGGGAGAGAGAGAGAGAGAGAGAGAGAGAGAGAGAGAGAGAGAGAGAGAGAGAGGTTATACCAGCATCATTGTCCAATAAACGCCAAATCTGGGTACTGGGCTCTCCACTGTTCTCTTCCTCTCGCTGTCAATTCTGACTGTATATGTGTATTCCCGATAGATCTATATGGAATGAGAGAGAAACGATGGTAATGGGGGTAGAGTCCGATTTCACGAGATCTATTTATTATGGCGGGAAATACATGTTGCGGGTATTAAAGGACTTATTGTATGGGCCTGGGAAGGCGCTTTATTAGCTCAAGTCACTAAAATCATTACAAATAGCTCATTTAATAACGAATTGACACTTGGAAATGTGAATTTTCTACTTTTAATGACAATTGACGTGAAATTCGACGATATTGGCGTGTGCTTGACTGACGTTTTGTCAACCAAGCCGAGCGATCGCCCTAGTTCGACTCTTAGTATGCCGATGACTCAGCTGTACACGCGCAAGAACGAAATTTGCCCAAAACTTCCGGTGAATCTCAAGGTGTGGCGGGTTTTTAACAGAACACGAACTAGGTAAAATTTAGTACAAGACCTAACTGCGGTAACTAATGGATTTATAGGTGGGAAAATTGTGATTTATACCCGAGCAGAAATCTAATCAGGCTGCCTGAGGATCCATCAGGGCCGGATCAGGGATCAATAAGGCGCCCTGATCAGGCACGCATGATTTGCGCCGGACAGGGGCCTGAGCAGGGATCAATGAGGCGCCCTGATCAGGCAGGCCTGATTTGTGCCAGACAGGGGCCTGAGCAGGGATCAATAAGGCGCCCTGATCAGGCACGCCTGATTTGCGCCGGATAGAAGCCTTATCAGGTATCAATAAGGCGCCCTGATCAGGCACGCATGACTTGCGCCGGACAGGGGCCTGAGCAGGGATCAATAAGGCGCCCTGATCAGGCAGGCCTGATTTGCGCCAGACAGGGGCCTGAGCAGAGATCAATAAGGCGGCCTGATCAGGCACGCCTGATTTGCGCCGGATAGAAGCCTTATCAGGTATCAATAAGTCGCCCTGATCAGGCACGCATGACTTGCGCCGGACAGGGGCCTGAGCAGGGATCAATAAGGCGCCCTGATCAGGCACGCCTGATTTGCGCCAGACAGGGGCCTGAGCAGGGATCAATAAGGCGCCCTATTCAGGCACGCCTGATTTGCGCCGGATAGAAGCCTTATCAGGTATCAATAAGGCGGCCTGATCAGGCACGCATGACTTGCGCCGGACAGGGGCCTGAGCAGGGATCAATAAGGCGCGCTGATCAGGCACGCCTGATTTGCGCCAGACAGGGGCCTGAGCAGGGATCAATAAGGCGCCCTGATCAGGCACGCCTGATTTGCGCCGGATAGAAGCCTTATCAGGTATCAATAAGGCGCCCTGATCAGGCACGCATGATTTGCGCCGGACACAGATTGGGCCGGAAAGATTGGGACGGTCATCGCCAAAACCGCGAACAAAAACTAAACGATCAAGTCAAGTAAAATAAAAACTTAAACTTTAAAAAAATGTTTTCATATGTTTCATATTTTTAATAACGTTAGTAAACTTGATAACGTGTAACTGCGATAATAATTTAATAAATGTTGATCTATTTTTAAACAAAAAATTAATTAAATGATCCCGAGCAGAAATTTGTTCAGGGTGAAATCCGGACCGGATCAGGCTGCCACAGTAGCAAATCCGGGCCGGATCAGGCAAATTTAGTCCGGCCCTGATCAGGGATGTAACGCTTTTGCAAATTCAGGCCCGGATCAGGCACCTTATCAGGCTCTGATCAGGCGCTTTATCAGGCCCGGATCAGGCACCTTACCAGGCTCGGATTAGGCACTATATCTGGCTCGGATCAAGCAACTTATCTGGCCCGGATCAGGTGCCTCATCCTGCCTGAGACATGCGTGTCATCTGGCTCAATCATTTGATTAATTTTTTGTTTAAAAATAGATCAACATTTATTAAATTATTATCGCAGTTACACGTTATCAAGTTTACTAACGTTATTAAAAATATGAAACATATGAAAACATTTTTTTTAAGTTTAAGTTTTTATTTTACTTGACTTGATCGTTTAGTTTTTGTTCCGGTTTTGGCGATGACCGTCCCAATCTTTCCGGCCCAATCTGTCCGGCGCAAATCATGCGTGCCTGATCAGGGCGCCTTATTGATACCTGATAAGGCTTCTATCCGGCGCAAATCAGGCGTGCCTGATCAGGGCGCCTTATTGATCCCTGCTCAGGCCCCTGTCCGGCGCAAATCATGCGTGCCTGATCAGGGCGCCTTATTGATACCTGATAAGGCCCCTGTCCGGCGCAAATCATGCGTGCCTAATCAGGGCGCCTTATTGATACCTGATAAGGCCCCTGTCCGGCGCAAATCATGCGTGCCTGATCAGGGCGCCTTATTGATCCCTGATCCGGCCCTGATGGATCCTCAGGCAGCCTGATTAGATTTCTGCTCGGGATTGAGCCAGATGACACGCATGTGTCAGGCAGGATGAGGCACCTGATCCGGGCCAGATAAGTTGCTTGAACCGAGCCAGATATAGTGCCTAATCCGAGCCTGGTAAGGTGCCTGATCCGGGCCTGATAAAGCCCCTGATCAGAGCCTGATAAGGTGCCTGATCCGGACCTGAATTTGCAAAAGCGTTACATCCCTGATCAGGGCCGGACTAAATTTGCCTGATCCGGCCCGGATTTGCTATTGTGGCAGCCTGTGATCCGGTCCGGATTTCACCCTGAACAAATTTCTGCTCGGGATAATCGGCAACAGTCCAGCAAATCCAACGTTCCAGGTGTTGCGTGTCCTTCAAACTTTATTCACTGTACCCCCAGCCCCAGTCAGAAGACTCGCGTTGATGTATGGGCGAACTATAGGTGGGCGGCCCCTTTGCCAGCTGCGGGAATAATCTCGAGAAAGATTTCGGTAGCGAAGAGCCTTGCTGGTTCTCCAAGCACTTTAGTGATAAGTTGTAATCTTATCTGAAGCGATAGAGACTGACTCGTTTCGTCGCTTGGATGTGATGTAGTCGCGATAGGAGAGAAAATATGGATCGGGGACGAACAACTCGGTTGGTGGATCTGATACGTGAACGAGCTCTCTTCGTGTTCAGATTCGTAATCAGCGAGCCCAAAAACCTACGCATACTGAGTTTCGTTAATATCGAGGCATTTTTTTTGCATCTTCGTCCGCCATTTTGAATTTCCAAATTTCGAGTTCAGATTCGCAATCAGCGAGTCCAAAAACCAAGCAATACCGAGTTTCATTAATATCAAGTAACTTTTCGCATTTTCGTCCGCCATATTGGATCCGCCATTTTGAATATCCAAATTTTGATTTCAGATTCGCAATCAGCGAGTCCAAAAACCAACCAATATCGAGTTTCATTAATATCAAGTAACTTTTTGCATTTTCGCCCGCCATATTGGATCCGCCATTTTGAATATCTAAATTTCGTGTTCAGATTCGTAATCAGCGGGTCCAAAAACCAACCAATATCGAGTTTCATTAATATCAAGTAACTTTTTACATTATCGTCCGCCATTTTGAATATCCAAATTTTGAGTTCAGATTCGCAATCAGCGAGTCCAAAAACCAACCAATATCAAGTTTCATTAATATCAAGTAACTTTTTGCATTTTCGTCCGCCATATTGCATCCGCCATTTTGAATATCTAAATTTCGTGTTCAGATTCGTAATCAGCGGGTCCAAAAACCAACCAATATCGAGTTTCATTAATATCAAGTAACTTTTTACATTATCGTCCGCCATTTTGAATTTCCGAATTTCGAGTTCAGATTCGTAATCAACAAACCCAAACAAACCTACGAAGAATACCGAGTTTCATTAAAATCAAGTAACTTTTTTTTTGCATTTTCGTCCGCCATTTTGAATTTCCAAATTTCGAGATCAGATTCGTAATCAGCGAGTCCAAAAACCTATCAATACCGAGTTTCATTAATGTCAAGTAACTTTTTACATTTTCGTCCGCTATTTTGAATTTCCAAATTTTGAGTTCAGATTCGTAATCAGCAAACCCAAACAAACCTACGAAGAATACCGAGTTTCATTGAAAATCAAGTAACCTTTTTTTTGCATTATCGTCCGCCATTTTGAATTTCCAAATTTCCCCTTCACATTCGTAATCCACGAGCCAATAAAATCCACGTCTACAAATTTTTAACTAAATCCCATAAGATTTGGAAAAATGTATGTCTCAAAAGGATTAACACCGACGTGTTCGATGGTCAACGCCATGTCCATTTTCCTATCCATCTTCCAGAAGACTGAACACACGGATAAACGTCTCGTTTGCCGCGCACTTTGTCCATTCAATTCGTTCTTAATTACTTTGTCCATCATTCAGCAAATTTGTGCTCAATGAAGTGAACACACACTGCCCGCCCCCGCACACCATCAGGTTGATCATACAATTCCGCGGTAAAAAGCCCCCCCCCCCCCCCCCCCCCCTCCCACCGATTATCGATAATTGCGCGCACGGGCGGAAGTCTTCGTAAGACACGGCTGGAGAAGAATTTGCCCGAGGGTCGCCGCCACCGCCGCACACGAGCGACGAAGCAAAGAGTTCTTCGATGTCTCCTCGCCGGCTCTTCCAACTACCTTTCGTACGTAAGAGGACTCACAAGAATCCCCCGTGGCCTGTTGAAAAGGACAACAAGTCTCCGCACGAATGATACTCCAGTTACGCTCCACTCCAAAGAAAAAAAAACTCGATCGCGGCAAGCTTCTTCCACTTTTTTTTTTTTTTCTCCATCACCAACTTCTCCAGCGTATCGCTCTCTTCGCGATCCTTCTGGTCTGGTATTGGTCTTCGAAGAGATGCTTGTACTCGATGCCTAGACGTTCGTTCATCAAACCAAACCCAAACAAACCCAAACCATCATCATACCCTTCATTTTACCATGGACTTGAAGTTTGCTTCGTTGGAATGCAACGAATTCGTTTTTTTTTTTTCTTTCTTCTCCTTTTCTTTTACATTATGAACGAAAATGTTTTGGCAATCCATAAACAAAATTTCGTTGAATTCCAACGATGCAAACTTCAACGTTGAAGTTTGCATGTCCCCCTCGCTCCCCCCTCTCCCCCTTAATGGAAAAGGATTTTGCAATATTCATAACGGGGCACGAGCGAGAACGCGCGCTCCCATTACGTACGTACGACCGTTGGGCACCCAATTCCCACACCCTCGGCAAAACTCTTACCCACCGTTTCATTCTATGCAGGCACGTATAGGTATATCGCGTGTATAGTGGTAGAGAGACTTTACTGCAACGCATCACGTATATCGGTTACATCCATCTTATACGTGTATAGAAGTGCCACCTATTGCGCGCAACCAACAATTCCCGGGGCCCCGATGACGCGTAGTTGGGTTAGTCCGATCGCTATGTAACACACACACACACACACACACACATATACATATATATATATATATACACACACATACACACACACACATATGTATATACAGTGATCGGCAAAAATTTGGGACCACTAGTCGAAATTTCTTACCGCACTAAAAGTTAGATAGCGGACTCAAGAATAAAGATAATTGAATTTTTCAAGTGGCGTTTCAAAGAAGACAAGTTTACCTTTATTTTGCCTTTTTATAAAATTCTCTGCGATTTTTTTTTCGCCCCGGTACGCACTTTTGAACGTGGCCATTTTTCGGCTATTTTTTGGCCGTCGAAAATAAACTGCAAGATTTGTGGAAATTTTTTTCGTCCTTTTTTTATATGGTAAACTTTGAAAGGATATCAAAACCTACATTTTTGTTTATTTAGAAAGTATCGTACGATTTTTTTTCGCCTCGGTATTGCATTTTTAGCTGAAAAAGACATATTTTAGAAAGAAAAAAAAGCGTCATTGAAGAACTATAGGGTTTCAGAGGAAATGTCAAGAAGGTAAAAAGTTGCATGGATTTACACTGGAGTGGCCAGAACCTTTTGTTTTATTTTGGACATTTTTTTTTTACCATTTTTGGTTGGAACTTTGATGAGTGGAGAGGCTCCACTTGGAAATTATGGAGTCTAGGACAATATATTAAGAAAGGAAATTTGTTTACATTTTCATTTTTAATTATCTACAATTTTTCTAGATTTTTTTTATTTTTGAAAACTAAAACGAATTTTTTTTAATTCTGAAAAAATTGTAATTGAAAATAAAAATGTGAACAAATTTCCTTTCTTAATATCCCGAGCAGAAATTTGTTCAGGGTGAAATCCGGACCGGATCAGGCTGCCACAATAGCAAATCCGGGCCGGGTCAGGCAAATTTAGTCCGGCCCTGATCAGGGATGTAACGCTTTTGCAAATTCAGGTCCGGATCAGGCACCTTATCAGGCTCTGATCAGGCGCTTTATCAGGCCCGGATCAGGCACCTTGCCAGGCTCGGATTAGGCCCTATATCTGGCTCGGATCAAGCAACTTATCTGGCCCGGATCAGGTGCCTCATCCTGCCTGAGACATGCGTGTCATCTGGCTCAATCATTTGATTAATTTTTTGTTTAAAAATAGATCAACATTTATTAAATTATTATCGCAGTTACACGTTATCAAGTTTACTAACGTTATTAAAAATATGAAACATATGAAAACATTTTTTTAAAGTTTAAGTTTTTATTTTACTTGACTTGATCGTTTAGTTTTTGTTCCGATTTTGGCGATGACCGTCCCAATCTTTCCGGCGCAAATCATGCGTGCCTGATCAGGGCGCCTTATTGATACCTGATAAGGCTTCGATCCGGCGCAAATCAGGCGTGCCTGATCAGGGCGCCTTATTGATCCCTGCTCAGGCCCCTGTCTGGCACAAATCAGGCGTGCCTGATCAAGGCGCCGTATTGATCCCTGCTCAGGCCCCTGTCCGGCTCAAATCAGGCGTACCTGATCAGGGCGCCTTATTGATCCCTGATCCGGCCCTGATGGATCCTCAGGCAGCCTGATTAGATTTCTGCTCGGGAAGAAGAAAGTTAAAGATGTTAAAAGTCCCCGAGGCAATGCTGATTACAGCAAAATGATGATTGTTGGGCTGGCACGGTAGCCTTCGGACATCTGGTTCGATGCCCCTTTAGGCGTGCGCGCCTTGCTTCAGGCCATAAAGTGGAAACAACGCGATTACCTAACATGGCAAGAGGGAAACAACGTCTCTCTCTCTCTCTCTCTCTCTCTCTCTCTCTCTCTCTCTCTCTCTCTCTCTCTCTCTCTCTCTCTCTCTCTCTCTCTCCCTCTCTCCCTCTCTCTCTCTTTTTCTCTCTCTTTTTCTCTCTTTCTCTCTTGTCGTCCTCTCGTCTCTTCGGTTATGGAGCTCGAACGAATAAAATAGTCGTCGGGGTAGACCGTGCGCGCTCGCGAACTTCGGAGGTACTTCCCCGCGTGCCATATCTCCGCGTAGCTCTTACTAAAGGCCGAGCAAGGGAAAAATTAAAAACGCGAGAGAGAGAGAGAGAGAGAGAGAGAGAGAGAGAGAGAGAGAGAGAGAGAGAGAGAGGAGCGAGAGAGAGAGAGAGAGAGAAAATCACTGCTGCGTAAAAAGAGCAGCAGGAATCTTGCGAACCGTGTGTATCCCATACCGGGATAATCGCAGGGTGCCGATGCCAGGGCACTCTTTCTCTACATCTGTGAGCTTCGAAAGAGAGAGAGAGAGAGAGAGAGAGAGAGAGAGAGAGAGAGAGAGCGCAGCTGACCGTGAACGCTCTTAAGTAACTGCGCTCTCTACGGATATTAGTCTCGTGAATTTATCGTCAAATTATAATAATACTTCATAAATGATAAGATCAATTTAATGGCGATAAATATTTAGCGCTCTAACCGATCATCGATTATTTTTACGATAACGTAATCACGTTTACTGTTAATATTATAATTTGTAATTATTTTTACAAATAGTATTTTTTTTTTTCTTTTTTTTTCGTCGGTCATGATTGAAGATGCCGGTTATTTTACCGGTCAATTTGCTAGTTATGATTCCAGGTGTGATGGTTATTTTACCGGTCACTTAACTAATTGTGATTTAAGGTACCGGTTATTTTACGGGTTATTCAATTATAATTGAAGGTGCCAGTTAATTTATCAATTAAAGTTGAAGGTAGCGGTTATTTTACCGGTCAATTTACCAGTTATAGTCGAAGCTGACGGTTATTTTGTCGGTCAATTTACCAGTTATAATTAAAGTTGCCGGTTAATTCATCAGTTCGCATCAAAGCTACTGGTTATTTTACCGGTCAATTTACCGATTATAATCAATTATTTATTTTTTATTTTATTTAAAAAAAATGTTCACCTCAATTCCATTTTTACGTTATTTTAATAATATGTGTGTGTGTGTGTGTGTGTGTGTGTGTGTGTGTGTGTGTGCGCGCGCGCCCATGTAGAGAATTATATACAGCGCGAAGCACTATACCGTGTGCACAATACGATCGCTGATATTTCCTGGCTAGCTGTAGCCAAAGAACCGTTGGATTCAAGGTCTCTTTCTCCTTCTCTCTCTCTCTCTCTCTCTCTCTCTCTCTCTCTCTCTCTCTCTCTCTCTCTCTTTCTCTCTCTCAATCCATTTATCTGCCTTTCTCTCTCAATCCTTCGCTCTCCCGTGTATATCTCGCGGGCTGGGGGGGGAGTCTATCCAACATAGTCGTAATTCTCTCTCGTGGACACACACGCGGGCAAATCCCATTTCTTCAAATGATCCACCTCGCCAACCCAAACAAATCCAATCGCAAAGTGAACTATAAATGTAATAAAATAAATAAAAGAACGATACAAATATATGTATATATGGGAGAGTGTGGGCAAAGGCGAAAACACAATGAAGCTTCGATTTCGTGCCACTCCTGCTCTCTCTCTCTCTCTCTCTCTCTCTCTCTCTCTCTCTCGGCCATTCTCGCTCAGGAATCAGGAAAAAAAAGAGAAAAAATAAATAAACGGAAACAAGATGACAATGTACACGGGTTTGGGTCTCGTGTAAAGAATTACACGAGAGAGAGAGAGAGAGAGAGAGAGAGAGAGAGAGAGAGAGAGAGAGAGAGCGAGAGACGTAACGGAACATTCGTCGTTACGTATCCTTGAATTTTCGTCGACATTTGTTTGGCTTTGTTTGGGTTTCTTCGAGATAATTATGTATGAAAGAGTCGTAGCGGCCGATTGTGTTGGCGTTACACTAAAGCCTCCAATAAAAATGACACAATCCCAGTTCAATTATGTTGTTGAAGTTTGCATCGTTGCAACGCAACGAAAATTAATTCTTTTTAATTCTTCAAATTTTTTTTTCATCGATCTAGGCTGTGAAAATCACTCAATCGTTTTTACGTATTTTTTTTAGAAGTTCACGACTTCAATTTGCACAAAGGAAGGGTTTGAAAAATGTTAAAAATAAAGAAACGAGAGATTAATAAAAAAAGATCGTTGCGTCCCAACGATGCAAACTTCAGCGTCATGTTCAATTTGGAATCGACGACGGCCCACAATTGGAGCGAGAATGTTTTTTTTTTTTTTTTTTTTTCCTAACGTAGCTCAGCCTCCGTCTCTCACACCCGAGGAAGACTCTCGGCAATGCGCTCAATTGCCCTCCCACGCACGAACTATCGCGTTCACAATATAAATCACAGATAAAAAGAAGAAGAGAGGAAAAAAAAACGAAATAAAAATAACAAGGAATGAAAGAAAATGCAGTTGCTTGAGAGAGAGAGAGAGAGAGAGAGAGAGAGAGAGAGAGAGAGAGAGAGAGAGAGAGAGAGAGCTGTTCCCGGGAAAGCGACCCGGAGACCCCGTACGAGTAATTAATACAAACGCTGAAGACGCGGCGTTTATCTGAATGGTCGATCGAACGAGGGCCCCAGGGCCAGACGACCACGAGAGAGAGAGAGAGAGAGAGAGAGAGAGAGAGAGGGAGGGAGAGAGAGAGAGAGGGTTAGGTTTATTTATTTTACAAGGAAACGGCAAACTTTCCAGATGTCTTAGGAGCTGTAATACAAACACTTTTGGCCGCGTTACACGCACTTGGAAATTAACCCACGGGGGCGAGGGCGGGGGAGCATTAAGAGGCCATATCCTTGCGCGCCACACGCGCGCAGTAATTATTATTGCTCGCGCGCGTACTTATCTTTCGCTTCTAATCGCGCTTTCCGCGTTTTATACCCGGTGCATAATTTTCCCATGTACGCTCATCTTACACACACACACACACACACACCCACACACAAATATATATATATATATATATATATATATATATATATATATATATATATATATATATATATATATATATATATATATACACACAGTACTGGACAAAAAAAAGTACGCACTAGTCGAAATGTCTTACCGCACTAAAATTTACACAGCGTATTCAAAAATAAAGATAATTGAATTTCCCAAGTGGCGTTTCAACGAGGACAAGTTTACCTTTATTTTGCTTTTTTAGAAAATTCTCTACAACTTCTTTTTTCGCCCCGGTGCGCACTTTTGTACGTGGCCATTTTTCGGCTATTTTTTGGCCGTCGAAAATTAACTGCAAAGTTTGTAAAAAAAAATGTTCCTCGGTTTTTTTTTTCATGGTAAACTTAAGAAGGATATCAAAACCTACATTTTTTTTTTTTTTTTTAAAGTCTCGTACGATTTTTTTTCGCCCCAGTATTGCATTTTTAGCTAAAAAAAAAAAAAAAGACATGTTTCAGAAAAACAGGCGTCGTCGAAGAACTATAGGGTTTTGGGGGAAATGTCAAGAGGATAAAAAGTTGCATGGCTTCACACTGGAGTGGGTAGAATTTTTTTCAGAATTTTTCTTGGACATTTTTTTTTTTTTACCATTTTTGGTTGGAACTTTGATGAGTGGAGAGGCTCCCCGCTTGGGAATTATGGGATCTAGGACAATTAAGAAAGGAAATTTGTTTACATTTTCATTTTTAATTAACTACAATTTTTCTCGATGTTTTTTTTTTTTTTTTTTTTGAAAATTAAAATAAAAAAATGAAAAAAAAATTCTCAAAAAATTGTTGTTAATTAAAAATAAATGTGTAAACAAATTTCCTTTCTCAATATATTGTCCTAGACGCCGTAATTCCCAAGTGGAGCCTCTCCACTCATCAAAAAGTTCCGACCAAAAATGGTAAAAAAACAAAATGTAAAAAAAAAAATTCCCAAAAAATTCTAGCCGCTCCAGCGTGAACCCATGCAACTTTTTGCCCTCTTGACATTTCCTCTGAAACCCTATAGTTCTTCGATGACGCCTGTTTTTCTGAAACATGTCTTTTTTTTTAGCTAAAAATGCAATACTGGGGCGAAAAAAAAATCGTACGAGACTTTCGAAAAAACGAAAATGTCGCTTTTGATATCCTTTATAAATTTCCCATAGAAAAAAAACCGAGGAAAAAAATTTTCCACAAACTTTGCAGTTAATTTTCGACTGCCAAAAAATGGCCACGTTCAAAAGTGCGCACGGGGGGCGAAAAAAAAAATCGTAGAAAAATTTCGAAAAAAAAAAACGCAAAACAAAGATAAACTTGTTCCTCTTCGAAACGCGCCACTTGGTAAATTCGATTATCTTTATTTTTGAGTGCGCCGTGTAAATTTTCGTGCGACAAGACATTCCGACTAGCGCGTACCCGAGCAGAAATTTGTTCAGGGTGAAATCCGGACCGGATCAGGCTGCCACAATAGCAAATCCGGGCCGGATCAGGCAAATTTAGTCCGGCCCTGATCAGGGATGTAACGCTTTTGCAAATTCAGGTCCGGATCAGGCACCTTATCAGGCTCTGATCAGGCGCTTTATCAGGCCCGGTTCAGGCACCTTACCAGGCTCGGATTAGGCACTATATCTGGCTCGGATCAAGCAACTTATCTGGCCCGGATCAGGTGCCTCATCCTGCCTGAGACACGCGTGTCATCTGGCTCAATCATTTGATTAATTTTTTGTTTAAAAATAGATCAACATTTATTAAATTATTATCGCAGTTACGCGTTATCAAGTTTACTAACGTTATTAAAAATATGAAACATATGAAAACATTTTTTTAAAGTTTAAGTTTTTATTTTACTTGACTTGATCGTTTAGTTTTTGTTCGCGGTTTTGGCGATGACCGTCCCAATCTTTCCGGCCCAATCTGTCCGGCGCAAATCATGCGTGCCTGATCAGGGCGCCTTATTGATACCTGATAAGGCTTCTATCCGGCGCAAATCAGGCGTGCCTGATCAGGGCGCCTTATTGATCCCTGCTCAGGCCCCTGTCTGGCGGAAATCAGGCGTGCCTGATCAGGGCGCCTTATTGATCCCTGCTCAGGCCCCTGTCCGGCTCAAGTCATGCGTGCCTGATCAGGGCGCCTTATTGATACCTGATAAGCCTTCTATCCGGCGCAAATCAGGCGTGCCTGAATAGGGCGCCTTATTGATCCCTGCTCAGGCCCCTGTCTGGCACAAATCAGGCCTGCCTGATCAGGGCGCCTCATTGATCCCTGCTCAGGCCCCTGTCCGGCGCAAATCATGCGTGCCTGATCAGGGCGCCTTATTGATACCTGATCCGGCCCTGATGGATCCTCAGGCAGCCTGATTAGATTTCTGCTCGGGTAGCTCAACATTCGCGAATAATTGTGTGTATTGCCGCGAGAGTAGGTGGAGAGCAATTTCGGATAAGCGAGTAGAATAAGACAAGCGTTTATTCGAGCATATTGAAATATTCCACTCCAGGTCATCGTGGTCATCATCCTCATAGTTGACGTCCTCGTCGTCCGTCAATCCTAATAAAAGTCAACGAACACACGGACTAAAGTATACGCGCGAGAAGAAATGACAAATATCTCGCGTTAAAATTGTCGAAAAACTAGTTTTTTTTTTTTTAAGTGTTGCATTAAGACCAAAGAAAATGGACAAATGGACCGTAAGAGCGGAAAAAAAAGAAAAATGCTGGAGATTGTGACGAGTCGAGAGTAAAGGGCCAAGCGATAAAAGAAATAAATAAATAAAAATAAAATAAAAATGGACGTAAACGTATGTTCGAGAAGAGTCCACGACGGCTACGCGACAATAAGAACGCGTGGGCGTAATCGACCAAGAGCCCTCTACCGTTCCGACTCGGAAGAACTCCTCAAGGATTCCGGAGAAAGTCCTTACGCCCTTCCTCAAGTCACGAAGGATCTTCTCTCGAACGTGCACATTCGTCAAATTCTTCCGCGTTGGTCCAACACCGGAAGTAACAAACTCTCGGAGAATTACGGCACGTTGAGACGGGGCGGCAAAAAATTGACGGAACAAGAGCCAATGGAAAAAATTGTTCTAAATACATTTGTCGCTAGGAAGAAGATTTACTTGGAAAAGTCGCTCAACGATAAACGCGAAAACGAATACGATGAATGTCATTACGATAGCGTTACATCGGACAACGTTGAAGACGCGAAATTGATGGTAAAAATCGACAAGGAAAAAGCATCCAAGTGCCTCAGTCACGTACAAACGGAGATAATCGAATCGTTGAGCAATCTTTACGAGAACGCGAATGAAATGATAAATCGTAAGTTGGAAAAACGAAGAGACATGGCAAAAGTAAAAAAATTGGAAAGAATAGCTTCAAAAAAAGCGATCCAACCGATCTACGCGGTGCCAAATGTAAACGAAAAAATGAACAATCGTTCGATGATCATCAACGATGATGGCAATTACGTGCCAAGCGGTGATCTTTATCGTACAGCTGCGCGTTACATCGAGGACATTAATCGTAATATCGCTGAGATCGACAATAGCTACGAGGAATTACGCGCGAAGACACGTGGCGCAATTGATTGTTCTTACGGTGTCGTCAAAAGTTTACCCAAGAATTATCAAAACGAGGATAATTCGTATTCTGGCTTTTCTCATCGTAAACGCGACGCGCTTGCACCGATGCCACCGATATCATTGAATTTTGATGAAAATATTGAACATCCGTTGTTGTCAATGACGTTCGATACGACGAACGACGACAATGATGAAACGACGAAATTTGACTTTAGACCGAGACCAAATTCTTATGGGAAATTGCCACCCAAGCTACTGCCACGTTCGTCGTCGATGGACAACAATACGTTGAGACACTCGACTGGCTCGACAACCACGACAACGAGCTCGTCCAAATCCAACGAGTCGCTTTGCGCCATTAACGAAAATTTTGACGTATTTGGGAATACACGAGAACACGGATATCGCGATTTTGTAACATCGCGTGACGTTGCGAGGAACTTTAGACACGAGAGAAACGAGCCTCGAAGGGCTTATGACAGTTGGCAAGCTGGAAAGCCAAAAGTTCAAGATTCGAGGGTCAAG
The DNA here is from genome assembly GCA_963932345.1 of Ophion ventricosus. Lineage (NCBI taxonomy): Eukaryota > Metazoa > Arthropoda > Insecta > Hymenoptera > Ichneumonidae > Ophion > Ophion ventricosus. The sequence goes on along the minus strand of OZ010716.1, from coordinate 964,008 downwards.
GAAAAAGAACGAAGATCGTGCCATGTTGGTATAACCAAAGAAGCTCGAAGCCTCGACGAAGAGTTCATCAAAGTTCAGCAATGTCGGAATTCGCGTGAAAAAACATCGAATAACCGAAATAATTGCTTGAACGATGCGACGTATCGTGAATCATTGAACGAGAGACGTTACGAAACTTTGCCATCGAGAATAACGAGAAGAGCTTTGCACAAATCGAGTGAGAATGTGATTGAGAAAAAGTGCTTGGATGATTCTTGTCTGATGGAAAGATCATCGTGCATCAGTAATATCGATGTGAGAGATGACGAGAAGAGGGAAGACAATGGAAAGATTGGATTGGCCAGGATGGATGATCTTTATCTGATGGACGCTACGGAGCTCATTGTCAAGGGTGAAACGTTGCGAAAGATACGAAAGTATTGGTCCAGTGACGAGAAGCCGTTGGCGATGAGTCCATCGTCTTCCACTTTGACCGATGACGTCTCCGATAAGTCCATTCTTCATGACGACGAATCATCGTTCGAGAACACACCGACGTCAACCAACTCACGCATCAGACACAATTCTTTGGAGTTCTACGACGTCGAGACTCGTCTCGCTGACGCGTACACGAAGACATTGCATTTAACGCAAAGCGGTAGTACCGGTGGTTTTGCTACTTTGCCAAGACGTGCCAATTGCACGAAGGAACAACGCACGATTGTTGACGCGCCGAGACGTTTCTCCGGCAATGTTCCTGTACTTGAGCCACTTTACGAGCACGCTGTCAGCGATCCTGTCAAACCGCGTGCCAATGACAATCAGGTGATACCTTGGTGGGAACTCGCGACAAGAAAGTACAGACATCGTAGCTGTCCCGCGTTACAGGTAATATTTCTGTTCGTCGATAGGACCAGGCGTACGAAATGCGGATTTTTTTTTCTAAAAAAAAAACACGTCAAGGCCTTATATACGTGATTTCGCCGATTTTCGAAGGTACTTTTCTAGACCCGCTTAAGGCAGAACACCACTGTGACCCCCTGTTTTTTTGCCATTTTTCAAGAATTTTTTTTTGTGGAAAAAAAAAGAGATATTCGAAATTTTTTTATTTTGTTTTGTTCGTTGTTTAATGAAGATACATAAAAAAAAAATTTCAAATTTTTCACGCCCCATGGTGACGCCGGGGAAGCTCCCGCGTCAGGTACTGTTGCCTCTGCAGTGGTTCGCGGCACGCAGCAGAACTCTCTTCAAAGTCGATCTGAAAAAAAATACCGAGTGTTTTTTCGTTAATAATATGATATTTTGAAGAGAAGTACATAGGGATTTGAAAAAATATTGATTTTTTAAAAAATAGGCACGCTTTTGAAATTAAAGGACGATTTTCGAGCAAAATTTCTCGTCGAAAATAGGCTATAACTTTTTTTATTATTGAGATATCGAAAAAATCCTATGTACTTCTTTAGATAATCTAGTTTTATTGATGCAGTCCAAATTTGAAGTCGATCGGATAAAAATTTCTCGAGTTCTGCTGCGTGCCGCACTCAAAAAAGTGGTTTTGAGAAAAACGCGTTCAAAGTTTTAGGTTTGTTAATTTATGCGATAAATTGGAAAAAATTTTTTTTACCTTTAATCAGCGATGCCGGCACCATATAGCTGGCCTTCAAGAAGCAAATGATTGTCCCTAGCATCTTTTCACGAACTTGTAGAGGCTCTTCTTGCCTCTTTTGCAGCGTCTGTGAGCGAGCGCTCCGCCAGCTCGATCCGCGCTGCGTCGGTTTCAACGCAAAAATTGAAACAATTTGGGCCGATAGTTATCCCCAACGTCTCCAAAACTTTCATGAGGCTTCTCAGGCCATCGTTGAATAATAATACCGCGATATCAGCTGCAATATCGACGATTTTTTTGCTCCCGGACTGACACTTGGGGGGCTATTGCCCAAACTGATTTGTTGTAGCTTTCGTTGTTGTTTTGCGTGAAGCCGCCCAAACAACGCTGCAGCAAATCGTCTCTGCTCAAATTTTCGAAGACTGGCGTAATTGCCTCCAATACTTCCTCAGGAAGAGGCGGCTGCGCGGGACCCCGAGCGTCACGGAGCGCTGCACCGCTCCACAAAATATTCAATATCTCCGAAAATAATTATTTTTTCGACCTGGGTCCAACGGCATCTTAATCTTAAATGTATTTTAGATTTTTCTAGATGGTTTTCAAAAAATCGATTTTTTGAAGCCGCCACAGTGGTGTTGTGCCTTAAAAAAAAAATGACGCATATATTGACAACATTTTTTTTTACAGATCATTTATGCACAGAAAATCCGAAATATTAACAAGTGGCGGAGATATAATAAAGCATGACGTTGAAGTTTGCATCGTTAGAACGCAACGAAGGTTCATTTTTCTTTAATTGCTCATATTTTATTTGGCCGATTTAGGCTGTACAAATCACTCAAACATTTTTACGTATTCTTATTAGAGATTTACGATCTCAATTTGCAAAAAAAAAGGCTTTGGATAATGATAAAATCAAAGAAATGAAAAATAAAGAAAAAAAAAATCGTTGCCTTCCAACGGTGCAAACTTCAACGTCGTAATAAAGCAATGTATTTTTTTTTCGCGCGCGCGTTGACGGTGAAAGTTCTCGGCATCGATGTGGGTGTCGGAAAAAAAAAATGAACATATTTATTATTGCATAATGAATGTATCTTCAGTGTGAACCAACAAAATTATTTTTTTAAAATTATTATAATAACAATTCGAAACTTAACATTTTTTTTACTCAATTTTCTGTCGGTATTTTATTTTTTATATTTTTTTTGTGTCATTGAAATTTTTGTTTCTGTGGTTCACACGATAGGCGAGTGATATTAAGAATATGTTGTAAAAACTTCAAAGCCATCTGAACCTTCGTTCAAGAGTTAGAACTTTCACAAGGTTCAAAAAAGTGAATCGTGGAAAAAACGACTTTGAAGTTGACGGTCGGGCGCGCCGCGCGGTATTTATTATAAACGCAATCTTACTTTATTTAATAGCATTTTTGGAATTTTTCAATTCTTTAAAGCTTAAAATATTCCTACACGGAGAGAATTAAGGAGTAATTTTTTTCGTGAATTTCACGGTAAAAATTACCGTGAAATATATTTCAATGTAGGTGACAAGTGAGAAAAGCACAATAATTCGTATGCGACAAGTTTTTTTTTTTTTTTAACTCACGTTACAGAAAATTTCAAATACGTAGGTAAAATTTTACACGGAGAGAATTAAATGTTAAAAATTACCGTGCAGTAACGCCAACCAGATGACAAGCCTGAAACTTCGCTTATTATATTACTGAGTAAACACACAGATTTTCACGAAAATAAAATAAAATTTCTTCTTCGGATAGAAAATTTTACCAGATTTTCTAGTAAATTTTCATGTGTAACAAAATACGCAAAACTTAAATTGAAAAAAAAAAATATATAATATCAGCGAAATTTTACTGTGCATTTTATTATTTTATGCCGTTGAAAAATGTCTATAAAAAAAAGTATCGTCTTTATAACAGTTATTTTGAGATTTATTATAAAATTGAATGAGTGTTATAGGAAAATGTATTGTGCTCTCGGTAAAAATTATCGTGCGCGCAGAGCTACCCTTCTTGTATAGTAAAATTTTACCTACGTATTTGAAATTTTCTGTAACGTGAGTTAAAAAAAAAAAAAAAAACACTTTTCGCATACGAATTATTATGCTTTTCTCACTTGTCACCACATTGAAATATATTTCATGGTAATTTTTACCGTGAAATTCACGACAAAAATTACTTTTTAATTCTCTCCGTGTACTATAAGAAGAAGCCCGAGCAGAAATTTGTTCAGGGTGAAATCCGGACCGGATCAGGCTGCCACAATAGCAAATCCGGGCCGGATCAGGCAAATTTAGTCCGGCCCTGATCAGGGATGTAACGCTTTTGCAAATTCAGGTCCGGATCAGGCACCTTATCAGGCTCTGATCAGGCGCTTTATCAGGCCCGGATCAGGCACCTTGCCAGGCTCGGATTAGGCACTATATCTGGCTCGGATCAAGCAAGTTATCTGGCCCGGATCAGGTGCCTCATCCTGCCTGAGACATGCGTGTCATCTGGCTCAATCATTTGATTAATTTTTTGTTTAAAAATAGATCAACATTTATTAAATTATTATCGCAGTTACACGTTATCAAGTTTACTAACGTTATTAAAAATATGAAACATATGAAAACATTTTTTTAAAGTTTAAGTTTTTATTTTACTTGACTTGATCGTTTGGTTTTTGTTCCGGTTTTGGCGATGACCGTCCCAATCTTTCCGGCCCAATCTGTCCGGCGCAAATCATGCGTGCCTGATCAGGGCGCCTTATTGATACCTGATAAGGCTTCTATCCGGCGCAAATCAGGCGTGCCTGATCAGGGCGCCTTATTGATCCCTGCTCAGGCCCCTGTCTGGCGCAAATCAGGCGTGCCTGATCAGGGCGCCTTATTGATCCCTGCTCAGGCCTCTGTCCGGCGCAAGTCATGCGTGCCTGATCAGGGCGCCTTATTGATACCTGATAAGGCTTCTATCCGGTGCAAATCAGGCGTGCCTGATCAGGGCGCCTTATTGATCCCTGCTCAGGCCCCTGTCTGGCACAAATCAGGCCTGCCTGATCAGGGCGCCTCATTGATCCCTGCTCAGGCCCCTGTCCGGCGCAAATCATGCGTGCCTGATCAGGGCGCCTTATTGATCCCTGATCCGGCCCTGATGGATCCTCAGGCAGCCTGATTAGATTTCTGCTCGGGAGGGTAGCGGGCGCACGATAATTTTTACCGAGAGCACAATAACATTTTCCTATAACACTCATTAAATTTTATAATAAATCTTACAATAATTGTTATAAAGACGATACGTTTTTTATAGACATTTTTCACAAGCATAAAATAATAAAATGCACAGTAAAGTTTTCCTGATATTATATATTTTTTAAATTTAAGTTTTGCGTATTTTTTTTTTTTGCACATGAAAATTTACTAGAATATCTGGTAAAATTTTCTATCTGAAGAAGAAATTTTCTTTTATTTTCGTGAAAATCTGTGTTTTACTCGGTAATTAAAGAGCGAAGTTTCACGGTTGTCATCTGGTTAACGTTACTGCACGATAATTTTTAACATTTAATTCTCTCCGTGTAACCGTTCAGGCTAATGGAATCAAAAATTTAAAAAAAAAAAATGAAAAATTTTGAAAATTTTCTCGGCCTCAAAGCAGCCTCACCGTATGCATTCTACAAGCAATCGATCCGTATATTTATTTATACAGAATTTTATTGCAAAACAAATATTTCACTCGAGCATCCAGGAAAAACTCTTCAACGTTTTGTCGCGAGACATTTACTATTTGAAGTTTCGCGAAAGGTCAAAGATTCGCTAGTTTCGTGAAATCTTCACGTTCACCATTCACATTATTTATTCATTATATTCCATTTCTCGTGCGTTTCGGTCATCTGGGCTGCTCTCATCCAGTCTCGTGATTATTGCAAAAAAATTCCAGAAGTCCTCGTGTCTCGTCCTCGAGCGGTGTTTAAATTCTTATTGGCAAAAAAAGCGAGGATTTATGGAGGCGCGAGAAGGGAGGGAGGAATTAAGGCGCTTGCGATACAGCGACCTTTGCAACACCAACAACAATAATAATAATAATAATAATAATAATAAATTAAAGTATTACAGAAAAGAAAAAAAACTAAAACCGCATTTTTTGCGGCGGTAGCCGCGCGCGCGCCAGCTCTCGCAATGAGATCTGAAGACGTCGGAAGCTCGAAGCGAGGCGATGATGCACCGTAACGAAGCGTGGGCCGAGCTAATGCGAGCTCATATAGGAGCGATTGAATAATTAGACAAGCTCATAAATATATACATACAGTACTGGACAAAAAAAAAAAAAGTACGCACTAGTCGAAATTTCTTACCGCACTAAAATTTACATAGCGTACGGAAAAATAAAGATAATTGAATTTCCCAAGAGGGCCTTTCAAAGAGGACAAGTTTACCTTTATTTTGCTTTTTTCGAAAATTCTCTAGGATTTTTTTTTCGCCCGCGGTGCGCACTTTCGAACGTGGCCATTTTTCGGCTATTTTTTGGTCGTCGAAAATTAACTGCAAAGTTTGTAAAAAAAATTTTCCTCAGTTTTTTTTTTTTTTTCATGGTAAACTTGAAAAGGATATCAAAACCTATATTTTTGTTTTTTAAAAAGTCTCGTACGATTTTTATTCGCCCCAGTATTGCATTTTTAGCTTACAAAAAAAAGACTCGCCCAATAAATTCATAAAGCGTCTTGAGTAGCCCGAGCAGAAATTTGTTCAGGGTGAAATCCGGACCCGATCAGGCTGCCACAATAGCAAATCCGGGCCGGATCAGGCAAATTTAGTCCGGCCCTGATCAGGGATGTAACGCTTTTGCAAATTCAGGTCCGGATCAGGCACCTTATCAGGCTCTGATCAGGCGCTTTATCAGGCCCGGATCAGGCACCTTACCAGGCTCGGATTAGGCACTATATCTGGCTCGGATCAAGCAACTTATCTGGCCCGGATCAAGGTGCCTCATCCTGCCTGAGACATGCGTGTCATCTGGCTCAATCATTTGATTAATTTTTTGTTTAAAAATAGATCAACATTTATTAAATTATTATCGCAGTTACACGTTATCAAGTTTACTAACGTTATTAAAAATATGAAACATATGAAAACATTTTTTTAAAGTTTAAGTTTTTATTTTACTTGACTTGATCGTTTAGTTTTTGTTCGCGGTTTTGGCGATGACCGTCCCAATCTTTCCGGCCCAATCTGTCCGGCGCAAATCATGCGTGCCTGATCAGGGCGCCTTATTGATACCTGATAAGGCTTCTATCCGGCGCAAATCAGGCGTGCCTGATCAGGGCGCCTTATTGATCCCTGCTCAGGCCCCTGTCTGGCGCAAATCAGGCGTGCCTGATCAGGGCGCTTTATTGATCCCTGCTCAGGCCCCTGTCCGGTGCAAGTCATGCGTGCCTGATGAGGGCGCCTTATTGGTACCCGATAAGGCTTCTATCCGGCGCAAATCAGGCGTGCCTGATCAGGGCGCCTTATTGATCCCTGCTCAGGCCCCTGTCTGGCGCAAATCAGGCGTGCCTGATCAGGGCGCCTTATTGATCCCTGCTCAGGTCCCTGTCCGGCGCAAATCATGCGTGCCTGATCAGGGCGCCTTATTGATACCTGATAAGGCTTCTATCCGGCGCAAATCAGGCGTGCCTGATCAGGGCGCCTTATTGATCCCTGCTCAGGCCCCTGTCTGGCACAAATCAGGCCTGCCTCATCAGGGCGCCTCATTGATCCCTGCTCAGGTCCCTGTCCGGCGCAAATCATGCGTGCCTGATCAGGGCGCCTTATTGATCCCTGATCCGGCCCTGATGGATCCTCAGGCAGCCTGATTAGATTTCTGCTCGGGTATGTCGATACTTTAAAATCCTAAAAGGACGTTGAAATATTTCAACTTGAAAGAGGATTCCCAGTCTGCTAGAAAAATCTGTGAAAAATTAATTCACACACCCAATAAGATAACACAAAACTTTGGGAGATCAGTTGGATCTAACGTGGCCCGTAACGTGTTAAGTACCGTTCGCCAACGAGCCTAAATTTGACGCAACTATAGTTGCGCGTCTTGAGAGAGACGCAACGTGACGGGCAAGACGAGTGTGCTAACGACAAGCCAACACGTGTTTTTCCATTTTAGTCGCGTCGTTTCCTTCTCTCTTTCTCTCTCTCTCTCTCTCTCTCTCTCTCTCTCTCTCTCTCTCTTTCTTTCTCTCTCTACGTTCATAATAGTCTCGTAACGCCAGCTGGATTAACTCCACCAGCGTGGATGGTCATCACGTGTTTTCGTTTTGCTCCCCCGTCCCGAACGTGCGTCCACCAATGATAGACGCACGTAGTGTGTCGGTAGTTTGACGTTTATACGACTAGGCAAAAATTTATGAGAGGCGGAAAAAAAATGACCTACGACGAAAAATCCTCATTTGCTTGAATTTTATTCCGGACGAAAGAATTGCCTGGGAATCGGTGCCTCCTGTTGGTAACGCTTCGCGGATTACGCTCCCGCAGACCGGAACCTTCTCTCACGTCGGTTTTTGTCCCGTGGGACATGGCGAAGGAAAATTTTTGCGACACGAAAAAAAAAGGAAAAAAGAAACTATGGCATACACAAGTAGTCTTGATCTGTTGGATATATATTTTTGAAAATAATTGTTTATATATATATATATATTCATTATTTAAGAAAAAAAAAACCCAGTATAAATATATCGAGTTTTTTTTATATTAGAGGGTTTTTTGGAAAAATATTTTTTATTATAAAAAAAAAGCATACATATTTGGCTTTTAATATTGGAAAAATGTTATAATTAAAATTTTTTAATTAAATTTAACAAAAATAAGATTTAATAGATTTAAAAAAAAATAATTAATATTTAATACATTTTTTTAAATAATTTTTTGTATATATATATATTTATTATTTAAGAAAAAAAACCAGTATAAATATATCGAGTTTTTTTTATATTAGAGGGTTTTTTTGGAAAAATATTTTTTATTATAAAAAAAGCATACATGTTTGGGTTTTAATATTGGAAAAATGTTATAATTAAAATTTTTTTATTAAATTTAACAAAAATAAGATTTAATAGATTTGAAAAAAAATAATTAATATTTAATACATTTTTTTTAAATAATTTTTTATATATATATATATTTATTATTTACGAAAAAAAACCAGTATAAATATATCGAGTTTTTTGTATATTAAAGGATATTTTTTGGAAAAATATTTTTTTTGTAAAAAAAACATACATGTTTAATTTTTAATATTGGAAAAATGTTATAATTTAAAAAATTTTATTATTTAAAAAAAAATAATATTTCATACATTTTTGATCATCCGTTCTTTGATTATATATATATATATATATATATATATATATATATATATATATATATATATATATATATAATCATAGAACGGATGATAAAAAATGTATGAATTTTTTTTTTAATTATATATATATTTTTTTAAATACATATATATACACACACACACACACACACACACACACACACAATGTGTATAATTATAAAACAAACGCCAAAAAATGTATTATGTATTAAATATTATAACAAAAGATTTTGATAAAAAATAAGAATTATAACATTTTTCGAATATTAAAAACTGAATATATATTAAATGTTTTATATATATATATATATATATATATATATATATATATATATATTGTAATTAAAATTCGAGAAACTGGACGCACGGAATACTCGTCACGATATCGTGCTGCACCCTACACAAAATCTTTTACACTCAATCTGATATAACGTAGAAGGGAAATAAAGATTCCGTTTCGTTAACTACCGAACAAAGCGCGTTACTGTTGCTCTTCGTTGGCTCACATCGACGAGTTTTTGTACTTACTTTACCATACATATATATACATACATACATACATACATACAGATACACATGCAAACAGGATGTACCATTCAAATTGGCACAACGAAATATCTCCAGAGGGCTGCACTTTAGCAAAAGAAAAAAATTGTTTCAAACAAAGATTTCATAGTTTTGACGAAAGCAAAAAAAAAAAAACTAAGCTGTAGAATATTTTTCAATTGATTCCTATCGAAAAATCCTAATTCAATGTCCGCACGGAGGGGACATGCTCGAGGTTCTTGCTCGTCTGCTTCTTTTTTTACTCGATTGGAACTAAAATAAACTGAAATTTTGTGCACTATCTCGAGTACGAGAAGATTGTCTTCTGGTTAGTGTCCTAAATATCCATCGTCTTGCAGGGACTCCCGAGAGGGAGACCCAGAGAGAGAGAGAGAGAGAGAGAGAGAAAATCCTCTCAAGACAAGCTTCTCCAGCAGCAGAGCCAAGTTTTATCTCTCGTTTACACTTGAGAGAAAAGTGTGCACACACACACACACACCCGCATATATATATATATATATAGCTCTAAAGGTTTGCTTACCGAGGTTGGCCCTAATGCGGCTTATAGCATAAAATGTACCTACTTGGCAACCACGAAAAAGGGTAGATAAGAAATTGCGCCATCGATTCCTTCTCGCTTTGCCCTCTCTATTTTTATTTTTTCATTTTTTTCTTCGTCGTTGACGGCGCCGAAAATCTCCCGAGCAGAAATCTAATCAGGCTGCCTGAGGATCCATCAGGGCCGGATCAGGGATCAATAAGGCGCCCTGATCAGGCACGCATGATTTGCGCCGGACAGGGGCCTGAGCAGGGATCAATGAGGCGCCCTGATCAGGCAGGCCTGATTTGTGCCAGACAGGGGCCTGAGCAGGGATCAATAAGGCGCCCTGATCAGGCACGCCTGATTTGCGCCGGATAGAAGCCTTATCAGGTATCAATAAGGCGCCCTGATCAGGCACGTATGACTTGCGCCGGACAGGGGCCTGAGCAGGGATCAATAAGGCGCCCTGATCAGGCAGGCCTGATTTGTGCCAGACAGGGGCCTGAGCAGGGATCAATAAGGCGCCCTGATCAGGCACGCCTGATTTGCACCGGATAGAAGCCTTATCAGGTATCAATAAGGCGCCCTGATCAGGCACGCATGATTTGCGCCGGACAGATTGGGCCGGAAAGATTGGGACGGTCATCGCCAAAACCGGAACAAAAACCAAACGATCAAGTCAAGTAAAATAAAAACTTAAACTTTAAAAAAATGTTTCCTATGTTTCATATTTTTAATAACGTTAGTAAACTTGATAACGTGTAACTGCGATAATAATTTAATAAATGTTGATCTATTTTTAAACAAAAAATTAATCAAATGATTGAGCCAGATGACACGCATGTCTCAGGCTGGATGAGGCACCTGATCCGGGCCAGATAACCCGAGCAGAAATTTGTTCAGGGTGAAATCCGGACCGGATCAGGCTGCCACAATAGCAAATCCGGGCCGGATCAGGCAAATTTAGTCCGGTCCTGATCAGGGATGTAACGCTTTTGCAAATTCAGGTCCGGATCAGGCACCTTATCAGGCTCTGATCAGGCGCTTTATCAGGCCCGGATCAGGCACCTTACCAGGCTCGGATTAGGCACTATATCTGGCTCGGTTCAAGCAACTTATCTGGCCCGGATCAGGTGCCTCATCCTGCCTGACACATGCGTGTCATCTGGCTCAATCATTTGATTAATTTTTTGTTTAAAAATAGATCAACATTTATTAAATTATTATCGCAGTTACACGTTATCAAGTTTACTAACGTTATTAAAAATATGAAACATATGAAAACATTTTTTTAAAGTTTAAGTTTTTATTTTACTTGACTTGATCGTTTAGTTTTTGTTCGCGGTTTTGGCGATGACCGTCCCAATCTTTCCGGCCCAATCTGTGTCCGGCGCAAATCATGCGTGCCTGATCAGGGCGCCTTATTGATACCTGATAAGGCTTCTATCCGGCGCAAATCAGGCGTGCCTGATCAGGCCGCCTTATTGATCCCTGCTCAGGCCCCTGTCTGGCGCAAATCAGGCGTGCCTGATCAGGGCGCCTTATTGATCCCTGCTCAGGCCCCTGTCCGGCGCAAGTCATGCGTGCCTGATCAGGGCGCCTTATTGATACCTGATAAGGCTTCTATCCGGCGCAAATCAGGCGTGCCTGATCAGGGCGCCTTATTGATCCCTGCTCAGGCCCCTGTCTGGCACAAATCAGGCCTGCCTGATCAGGGCGCCTCATTGATCCCTGCTCAGGCCCCTGTCCGGCGCAAATCATGCGTGCCTGATCAGGGCGCCTTATTGATCCCTGATCCGGCCCTGATGGATCCTCAGGCAGCCTGATTAGATTTCTGCTCGGGAAGTTGCTTGATCCGAGCCAGATATAGTGCCTAATCCGAGCCTGGCAAGGTGCCTGATCCGGGCCTGATGAAGCGCCTGATCAGAGCCTGATAAGGTGCCTGATCCGGACCTGAATTTGCAAAAGCGTTACATCCCTGATCAGGGCCGGACTAAATTTGCCTGATCCGGCCCGGATTTGCTATTGTGGCAGCCTGATCCGGTCCGGATTTCACCCTGAACAAATTTCTGCTCGGGCTCAAGGATACTTTTTTAAATTTAACACACGTTTTTTTTTCTCCCGATTTTCAAAAACATATACATTCGTGTAAAGAATAAAATATAAACCTATTGAAAACACACGAATCTTTTTTCTTCGATTTTCAATAACGTTATAACGCACGTGAGTTTTTCAAAATCGACGAAACACTTGTGAGACTGAGAAAGAAAAAAATCTCTATCTACGTATCCGTGTCTAAAAAAAAAATGTTTTAATGTTTTTTTTAAACTAAGCAAACCCTCGATTCGTTCCTTGGCACGAATCCTGACTATCGCCTCTTCGCAGTCATTCTTCTGGCTCGTCGAATTAAATGCAATTTAAAAAACTAGAATTTTTATAAACTCGGAATTTGCATCGTTGGAACGCAACGTAAAGTTCTTTGTCATATTTTTATTTCCTCGTTTGAATTATTTTCACGAATGATTTTTCTTTACAGATAAAAATAATAGATCTCTAAATAAGGGATTTAAAGGAGAATTGTTGGTGTTTTCTCAACAAAGATCAGCCGCAAGAAAATCGAGCAATTGACAAAATAATCATTCTCGTTGCGTTCCAACGATGCGAACGTCAGTCTCTCGTGAATTTTTTCACTCAATCTGTATTCGTTACATTCCACGATTCTCCAACTTGTGCGGTTTTTTTTTTCTTCCTCTTATGTCAAACACTCGTGTTGCAGGACCACGTGGTGCAGGCCTTCGAACAATCGCTCTCGAACATGAACCAGAGACTCAAACAGCTCACAGCCACAGCCGAGAAAAAGGTAATTCGTCTCTTTTTTTTTTTTTTTTTAATTCTACCCCTTTTTTTCTCTTCGCATGTAATTGTTTTCTACGGAGGGAGACAAAAAAAAAAGAAAAAATAAGAAAATTACGCGTACGATTTTTGTGACGATTGCGCGCGTTGCATTATTTATGAATTGCTCGAAGACGCTGCTGCGATTCTAGTGATGACGATACAAGCGAGGAATATATGATGTTGGATTTTTTTTTTTTCTGCGCGTCTCGACGCTGCTTAGGAATAAAGGAATAATGTTTGTTCGTCGGAAAAATATCTGCGCATATTTGTAATAATAATAATAGCAATGAAAATTATTTTTACATAATCTAATATATAATGTATTATTTTATTAAATTTATTGATTAGATCATAATTAGAATTCTAATATAAATAATAGTTACAATTATAATGTAAATAATCATTGAAAGAATAATAATAATAATAATAATAATAATAATTTTACAATACATTTCTATTGATAATAATGCTTTATAATAATAATCGAAATGATAAAATATATTTAAACAAACAATTAAAATTAAACATATCGATGGTCCCGAGCCGGTCTATCTTATCTCGCTCAGATCTTTACGCAGTAGCGTAATTGAAAGGGTCCCAGATGTACTAGCGTAACTCTCGCGTCCTCCGCGAAGTATCGTATCTCGGCAGACCCTGTTCATTCTAACGCATCTCCGGGGGCGCGTGAGATCCATCGTATCTCCCGCAGCCTTAGAACGGAGTATCGTAAATCGCCGACTGCGATATGCTCTATCGTATCTCAGATGCACCAAAACGTTTCATCGTAAGTCGAAATTTGGTGATTTTTGAAAAACATCACTACTACGTTCGTTCGAGCTTGAAGAATGCCCAGACAAAATTTTAAATCATTTTGATAATTTTTTGTGCTGTAATTAATTAAAGTAAAACAAGATATCGTATCCCCCCGCGCTCCGAAAGTTCCATTCTAGTTTCTACTCTATCGTAAGTCGTCGAAAATCTCGACGACTTACAATGAAAGAATAAGTTATGTAACGATAACAGTTATAAGTATGTTATTATTATGACGTGAATGGAAATAATATAATAATTCATTGATTTAAACAGATAATCAATTAATCATGAAATATAGAAAAATAATAATCGTAATGATATTATTAACACCTTTTGAGATTGGGCGACACAAGAATTGTATTACGTTTATCACTATATCTATTCGTTTGAAAATTGACTGAGATTTCGCGATTTTATTTGAAACAAAAATTGATTACCCGTTACAAGATATTTTATTTTTAAATTTTATTCCGAAAACTTTACATATTATGAAACAATTTCATTAGAAAAAAATATGAATTAGGTATATCTCTACAAGCAGCTATTTTTCATACAGTTCCATACAAATTATTAGCACACATACATGTGCTAATAATTTGAATGAAAGACCTTTCGTCGAAGCATGACGGCTGTCAGGGGGAAGGCCTACCAAAGACCTTTCGACCGAAATATATGATGAATATTATGATAATAGTATATCCCGAGCAGAAATTTGTTCAGGGTGAAATCCGGACCGGATCAGGCTGCCACAATAGCAAATCCGGGCCGGATCAGGCAAATTTAGTCCGGCCCTGATCAGGGATGTAACGCTTTTGCAAATTCAGGTCCGGATCAGGCACCTTATCAGGCTCTGATCAGGGGCTTTATCAGGCCCGGATCAGGCACCTCACCAGGCTCGGATTAGGCACTATATCTGGCTCGGATCAAGCAACTTATCTGGCCCGGATCAGGTGCCTCATCCTGCCTGACACATGCGTGTCATCTGGCTCAATCATTTGATTAATTTTTTGTTTAAAAATAGATCAACATTTATTAAATTATTATCGCAGTTACACGTTATCAAGTTTACGAACGTTATTAAAAATATGAAACATATGAAAACATTTTTTTAAAGTTTAAGTTTTTATTTTACTTGACTTGATCGTTTAGTTTTTGTTCGCGGTTTTGGCGATGACCGTCCCAATCTTTCCGGCCCAATCTGTCCGGCGCAAATCATGCGTGCCTGATCAGGGCGCCTTATTGATACCTGATAAGGCTTCTATCCGGCGCAAATCAGGCGTGCCTGATCAGGGCGCCTTATTGATCCCTGCTCAGGCCCCTGTCTGGCGCAAATCAGGCGTGCCTGATCAGGGCGCCTTATTGATCCCTGCTCAGGCCCCTGTCCGGCGCAAGTCATGCGTGCCTGATCAGGGCGCCTTATTGATACCTGATAAGGCTTCTATCCGGCGCAAATCAGGCGTGCCTGAATAGGGCGTCTTATTGATCCCTGCTCAGGCCCCTGTCTGGCACAAATCAGGCCTGCCTGATCAGGGCGCCTCATTGATCCCTGCTCAGGCCCCTGTCCGGCGCAAATCATGCGTGCCTGATCAGGGCGCCTTATTGATCCCTGATCCGGCCCTGATGGATCCTCAGGCAGCCTGATTAGATTTCTGCTCGGGATTATGTTTCTATTTTCACAACGCTTTTCATGTCTAAAAAATATTCTGCGTATAATGCGCAATATTTAGACATAAATGTTGTGATGATTCAGTGACATTTTATTTTTGAGAACGCGAAACTTTCAAACCGCGTTTACTGAAAACTTGCGATTCGTAGATACGATGAAACGTTTTGGTGCATCTGAGATACGATAGAGCATATCGCAGTCGGCGAGTTACGATAACCCGTTCTAAGGCTGCGGGAGATACGATGGATCTCACGCGCGCCCGGAGATGCGTTAGAATGAACAGGCTCTGCCGAGATACGATACTTCGCGGAGGACGCGAGAGTTACGCTAGTACATCTGGGACCCTTTCAATTACGCTACTGCGTAAAGGTCTGAGCGAGATAAGATAGACCCGCAACGGGACCATCGATATATTGGGTGAAGTAAAAAGTTCTGAGCGTTTGCCGCTAGATGGCTTTAGTGAGCCATATACATCGCATCGGGTCATACTATGCGGCGATTTAAAGCTGACATTACGCTTCTCAAAAAAGTTCTTTGACAGTTTTGTGTTTGGTGAAGCCAGTTGTGTGTTACAGCGTTCCAAAATGGAGGTAAAAAGAAGAAGAAAAAAAGTGAAAATTCGATACATTCTTCAGTACAACTACGACCAAGGTGTGAAAAGACGGAGCAGGCGGACAAAAAAGTTTGTGCTGTTTATGGAGCCAATACAGTATCGAATGGAACAGCAAAGCGGTGGTTCCAACGATTACGTTCTGGTAATATGGACGTCGAAGATACGAGGCACGCTCTGGTAGGCCAATCGTCGAAAATGTCGATGAAAATCATGGAAATCGTCGAGTCGGAGCGGCACGTGAGCACTCATTCCATTGCCCGGGAACTGAAGATTAGCCAGAAAAGCGTTTGGAAGTATTTGCATAAGGCTGGTCTCAGGAAGAAGCTCGATGTTTATTGGGTGCCGCACGAATTGACGCAAAACAAACCTTTTGGACCGAATTGATGGCTGCAATTCTTTGCTGAAACGTAACGAAATCGAGCCATTTTTGAAGGGGATGGTGACTGACGATGAAAAATGGGTCACATACGAGAACAACAGCGGAAAAAGATCGCGGTACAATCGCGGTGTGCCGGCCCAAACGATCGCCAAGCCCGGATCAACGGCCAAGAAGGTTTTGCTGTGTGTGTTGGTGGGATTGGAAGGGAATCATCCACTATGAGCTGCTCCCATCGGGCCAAACACTCAATTCGTACCTCTACTGTCAACAACTGACCAGATTGAAGCAGACGATCGACCAGAAGCGGCCAGAATTGGCCAATAGGAAGGGTGTTGCGTTCCATCGAGACAACGCCAGGCCGCACACATCTTCAACGACGCGCCAGAAGCTTCGAGAGCTTGGATGGAAAGTTCTATCGCACTCGCCCTATAGTCCAGACCTCGCACCAAGCGATTATCACCTTTTCAAGCATTTGCCAAATTTTCTCGATGCTACAAAACTGGCCTCAAGAGAGGCTTGTGAAAGTGAGCTGGTCAAGTTTTTTTTTTTTACCAATAGGGACACGAGGACTTCTTCAATCGCGGAATTATGAAATTGCCTTCCAAAATGGACAAAAGTTATCGAACAAAACGGCGCATGTTTGATCTAAATCGGATAAACCTATGTTAAGGCAGAACACCACTGTGACCCCCTGTTTTTTTGCCATTTATCAAGAATTTTTTTTGTGGGAAAAAAAAGAAATATTCGAAATTTTTTTGTTTTGTTTTGTTCGTTGTTTATTGAAGATACATAAAAAAAAAATTTCAAATTTTTCACGCCCCATGGTGACGCTGGGGAAGCTCCCGCGTCAGGTACTGTGTTGCCTCTGCAGTGGTTCGCGGCACGCAGCAGAACTCTCTTCAAAGTCGATCTGAAAAAAAAATACCGAGCGTTTTCGTTAATAATATGATATTTTGAAGAGAAGTACACAGGGATTTGAGAAAATATTGATTTTTAAAAAATAGGCACGCTTTTGAAATTAAAGAACGATTTTCGAGCAAAATTTCTCGTCGAAAATAGGCTATAACTTTTTTTATTATTGAGATATCGAAAAAATCCTATGTACTTCTTTAGATAATCTAGTTTTATTGATGCAGTCCAAATTTGAAGTCGATCGGATAAAAATTTCTCGAGTTCTGCTGCGTGCCGCACTCAAAAAAGTGGTTTTGAGAAAAACGCGTTCAAAGTTTTAGGTTTGTTAATTTATGCGATAAATTGGAAAAAAAAATTTTTTACCTTTAATCAGCGATGCCGGCACCATATAGCTGGCCTTCAAGAAGCAAATGATTGTCCCTAGCATCTTTTCTCGAACTTGTAGAGGCTCTTCTTGCCTCTTTTGCAGCGTCTGTGAGCGAGCGCTCCGCCAGCTCGATCCGCGCTGCGTCGGTTTCAACGCAAAAATTGAAACAATTTGGGCCGATAGTTATCCCCAACGTCTCCAAAACTTTCATGAGGCTTCTCAGGCCATCGTTGAATAATAATACCGCGATATCAGCTGCAATATCGACGATTTTTTTGCTCCCGGACTGACACTTGGGGGGGGCTATTGCCCAAACTGATTTGTTGTAGCTTTCGTTGTTGTTTTGCGTGAAGCCGCCCAAACAACGCTGCGGCAAATCGTCTCTGCTCAAATTTTCGAAGACTGGCGTAATTGCCTCCAATAATTCCTCAGGAAGAGGCGGCTTATGGCGTCACGGAGCGCTGCACCGCTCCACAAAATATTCGATATCTCCGAAAATAATTATTTTTTCGACCTGGGTCCAACGGCATCTTAATCTTAAATGTATTTTAGATTTTTCTCGATGGTTTTCAAAAAATCGATTTTTTGAAGCCGTCACAGTGATGTTGTCCCTTAATTTCATCGTCGAAATAAAGCGAAATAACGCTAAGAACTTTTTACTTCATCCAATATATACAGTGGGTGAAAAAAAATATTTGCACATCTTGTGTTTTTCGAATTGTCCTGCGAAAAAAAAAAAATGTTCGAAAAAATAAAATGCTAAAGCATTTTTTTTTTCGTAGGATAATTTGAAGAAAAAAAACGCGGTGTGCAAATACTTTTTTTACCCGCTGTATATATATAGTTAAATATCACGCGAATTCCAACATCGACAAAAAGGCCGAAAATCCAAAAGAAAGAAGATCGCTCTCTCTCTCTCTCTCTCTCTCTCTCTCTCTCTCTCTCTCTCTCTCTAACGCGCTTCATTCACATCGTACTGCAACACGTTCAACCTCCAAAAAACAAAAATACAAATATCCAAACCACAAATCGTGACAAAATTTTAAGTTCAAGCTTCCCGCAAACTGCGGCGAAAAATAAATTTCTACAGTGCTCAAGATGAATCTTCGCAAACATTAAATATACATTAATTCGTTAGTGCAGCAATTTTATTTCGAGAATAATGATAAAAGAATTATCACGAGGATTTGATTGTACATAACCACGATTACGAATTGCCGGAGTAATGAAAACGATCGAAAAAAACGCGTCTCCGGGCGCGACGAAGAAAAACGATTGGCTTCAAGATCGAAGCAAGGATTGCGCGAATTTTTTTTTTTCGAAACGTCGCGAACACTGCGAAGCAAATAACGTGTGGCACGAAGAAACTTTGGCAAGTTTCTTTTTTCCCGGAAACGTCGAAGCAATGATTTTATCTCTCGAAATTTCTTCATTTCCGTGCTCACTTCCGGTTTCTCGTATGCTCCGAGAATAAACGACGATAAAAAAAAAAGAAGAAAAGAAGAAAAAATACGAGCTTCCAGATTATGAGCGGAGGAACGAGAAAGGATTCGTCGCAGGATGCGAAAATCCCGATGAGGGAAAATACCGGAAACGCCGCGGCTGGTGTCTTGAGGAAAGATAATAATCCGCGTTGTAGTTTCCAAGCGAGACTCGAACGCGGCCTTCGAAGCATCATCACCAACAAAACCGGCGGATGTAAACGTGGAATATTCAAATCTGGCTCGAATTGCAAATCATTTTTTGGCAAAATAAATGATTTGACGATTGCCAATCGAAGCGCCACTGCGCCGGAAACGATCAACTTGACTGAGCTCGATGTGATCGGTGCAGCGAGAGAAATCGGCGATAACGAGGAGATCGGCAACGACCCGAAACCCGCCAAATCTATGAGACAATTGTTCAGCATGGCCGACTCGTGGAGCAGCGATTCCGTCGCTAGTCACTCGAACAGTTGCACCTGTTGCTCCGTCAACGAGGGCAACGCGCGACGCCAACCACCTTGTCCGGTTCACGGTGCCTCGAGCAGTCGCCTCGAGAAATTACCAAACTTCATTCGCAAAAAGAATATCGAAGAATAATGAAAATAAAATTAAAAAATCATAACGAAAATCCAATTATCATTTTTTGTTTAATTAAACTATTTTTTTTTTTTTTTTTGGTGAATTTCCGCTATGAAAAATCAAGAAAATGTTTTTTTCAGATCATTAGAATTCCTATAACTCAAACCGGCAAAAAAAAAAATTGCAAAATAATAAACAATACAATGAACGTTGTCATTTTTCCTTAATTCTACAATTTTTTCGGTGAATTTTTGATACGAAAAATCGATAGAACTTTTTTTTTTAACCTCGGAATTCTACAACCTAAATCTGCGAAAAAAAAAATCGCAAAATAATAAATTACAACAAGCATTATTATTTTCTTTTAATTCCACAATTTTTTCGGATGAATTTTCGCTCCGAAAAGTCACTAGAACTTTTTTTTTTAATCCTAAGAACTCTACGAACCGAATCTGCAAAAAAAATCGAATAATAAACAATGCAATGAACGTTATCATTTTTGTTTAATTTCACCAATTTTTTTTTGGTGAATTTCCGCTATGAAAAATCAATAAAACGTTTTTTTTTTTTAAATCCTCGTTAGAATTCTATAACCGAAATCGACAATAAAAAAAATCGAAAAATAAATTCCAATGAACATTATTATTTTTTTTATTAATTCCACAATTTTTCGGATGAATTTTCGCTACGAAAAGTCACTAGAACTTTTTTTTTTTTTAGATCCTCATTATAAATCTACAACCCAAACCTGCAAAAAAAAAAAATAGAAAAATAATTAATTGCAATGAACAATATCATTATTGTTTAATTCCAGAATTTTTCGCATAAACTTTCACCCCGAAAAGTTACTAGACCTTGTTTTTTTTTTATCCTCAGAACTCTGCAAGCCAAATCTGCAGAATTTTTCCGAATTCGCAGAAAAAATCGAAATATAATAAAAATAATAGGAATGCAAATGAACATTATCATTTCTTTTAATTTCTCAATGTTTTTTTCGTGAATTTCCGCTACGAAAAATTACTGACACGTTTTAAAAAATCCTCATTAGAATTCTACAACCCAAATCTGCAAAAAAAAAAATCGTAAAATAATAATGCCATGTACATGATCACTGTCTTTGATTCGCCATTTTTTAAAAGAATTTCCGCTGCGAAAAATCGCTAGAACGTTTTTGTTTTTATTTAAAAAATTCCCTAACCCAAATCTTCGAAGAAAAATCGAAAAAAAAAAAAAATGCAACGATCACATCATTTTCCCAATTCCACAATTATTCGAATGAATTTTCGATACGAAAAATCACTAGACCCTTTTTTTAAATCCTCATCAAAATTCTACAGCCCAAATCGGCGAAAAAAAAAATCGTCAAACATGTAAAAAAAAATAAATTGCACATTCGCCCGCGCGCCCGATTGGCCAAACGATGTATAAATTTCCAAGCCGTCTTACAAAAATCAAGGCAAACAAAGAGCCAAATAAAAATCCTGGTTGGAATACAAATAAATCTTTTTCTTCATTTGTACCCGCAGGATTCCGAGTTGCAAGAGCTGAGAGATACGATTGAGAGGCTGCGAAAGCAAAGCGCCGAGGCTGGCCTGAGCGGGGCTGGCGCAACGGCGAACGGGCGTCGTCACACTCTCGGTGACTCGGACTCGGGTACAACCGGATGCGCCGGTTACAGCAGCAGCAACAACAACAACAACACCAGCAGCCAGCAGGCGCCTCCAATGGCACGACAATTGTCAGCTGACAGTGTCGCGTCGTTGAACTCGCTTAGCAGCGCGTGCTCGGCTAGCAGCAATCGCAAGAAGAAAGGCTGGCTCGGTTCATTCTCGAAGAAGTTCTCAAGAGCGAGAAAGAATCGCCACGGTTCGGTATCGGACGCGGAAGATACCAAAGAGGCGAGCCTCACCATTGGCGATCTAAGCGCCCCTAATAGCCCGAGATTACCGACCGCATCTAAACACGAGAACAATCACAATCACAGTAACAAAGTCAATGGACAAAAGTCACCGGCCGAACACGAGAATCCTATAACCGGAAGTAAGAGCAGCTCGGCGATCTACAAGAAGGAAGACGACGAGGACGTTGACGATCTCAAGGAACAATTGCGCCAGAAGGATCTCGTACTCACCGATATCACCCTCGAAGCACTCAAATCGTCCGGTGAACTTCACTCGCTCAAGGAAAAAATTGCCAAGATGAAGGTACTCCCGTTTTTTCATCACTTCCGGCTTACTTGCATGCTTATTTTTTTTTTTTTTTTCACTACTTCATGCGGGCTCGCTTTCGAATGGACGTGATACAACTTTGAAGTAATTTTTATTTTTATTGGTGAAACTATATTTTTATTTATCCGTGATGAAAAATGTCTATTGGATTTTATCGAGTACGCCGATTGGAAGAAATTGGTTGGTCCAACGTGTTCTGGCAGGATTTTTTTATTTATCTGCTGAAATCGGGGGGTTTTTTTTTTTATTTGTTATTTATCCGCTGAATTTTTGAGGGTTTTTTTTTTATTTTTTATTTTTACGGAATTTGCGAGGATTTTTATTTGGCTACTGAATTCGGGAGGATCTTTTAAATTAGTTTACCGAATTTAGGTTTTTTTTTTTTTTTCATTTATCTACTAATTTTGGGAAGATTTTTATTTGGCTACTGAATTTAGGAGGATTTTTTATTATTTTACTGAATTTAGGAGGATTTTTTTTATTAGTTTACTGAATTTAGGAGGATTTTTTTTTATTAGTTTACTGAATTTAGGAGGATTTTTTTTATTAGTTTACTGAATTTAGGAGGATTTTTTTTATTAGTTCACTGAATTTAGGAGGATTTTTTTTTATTGGTTTACTGAATTTAGGAGGATTTTTTATTGGTTTACTGAATTTAAGAGAATTTTTTATTAGTTTACTGAATTTAGGGGATTTTTTTTATTGCTTTACTGAATCCAGGAGGATTTTTGTTCGTCCATTGAATTCAGAAGAATTTTCATTTCTCTATTGAATTCAAGAGGACTTCCACTTGTTTATTAAATTTAGGAGGTGTTTTTTTTATACTCCTACTGAATCAAGGCAGATTTTTATTTCAGTGGGATTATTATTCATGTACTGAACTTAGGAGCCTTTTTATTCGTCCACTGAATAAAAAGGGCCTGAATAAAGGCTGAATAAAAATGCCACCATTTCGCTTCTTATAGATTCGCATTTAACAAATACATTCATTAGATACCGAAAAATCCTCCTATTGCCAGTAGACAAATTAAAATTCTCCTGAATTCAGTAAACAAATAGAAAATTCTCCTAAATTCCTTAAATAAATAAAAAAAATCCTTTTAAATTCAGTAAATAAATTTAAAAAAACTCATCTAAATCCTCCTGAATTCAGTAAAAAAAAAAAAAAAAAAAAGATAAAAATTCTTCAACAAAAATCCCGCTGAACAGATGCATTCTCGCTTGAAGCGAAAACCCATAGAAATATATCAAACGCCGCTTTTGATAGGCGCAATAGTCGAGTGAAGATATTTTCTTCGTTTCAAGCAACCATCGCTATTCCATTTTCCACAAGTATACGAAGAAGACCGTAGTGTCCCACAGGATACTCGCTCGAGTGATCACGCCCGGGAACATTCTTCGTTCCACCCATCTTTAATATTGTAATCTCCGAAATGACAATTTCACGCTTCGTTCTCGTCACCCTCGTACTCGCGCGTATAATTTAAATTCCGCATAGAAATGAGACCCCCCCCCCCCCCCCCGTGGCTTTGGTCGCACACTTCCGGTGCGCTTCGCCTGCGCGGAAAAGAAAAAAACAAATGCGTATACCTGCGTCACTTCCGGCTGGTCTTTTCCAACGGGAGGAATTCCCAAAGGCTCTCTCTCTCTCTCTCTCTCTCTCTCTCTCTCTCTCTCTCTCTCCTAGACTTTTCCTCCGATTGACTTCAAACTTTGGGCGAATATTCTAGACATGTACTATTAGATAACAAAATTAAAATGAGATTTTTTGACATTTTTTTTTTCAAAACCCTTGAACCAATGAAATTTCCAGAACGAGATGAAGAATCTCCGTGAGAACAACGAGCGTCTCCAGCGTCTCGTGACGTCGAAATCATTGACATCGTCGCAGTCGTCGATGCCAACTGATCCGGAGCGACGTTACAGTATGACGGAGGTTGCTTACAGCGTCGCGTCGATGTCGAACGGCGATAATCATCATAATCATCATCATCATCATCATCATCATCATCATAATAATAATAATCATCACGCAAACAGCGGTGATCAGATGGAAGACATGAACGCAGCGACGAGTACGGAGGAGAACGTTGCGTACGCGACAACGCCAAGCGCCGAGGCCGTAATCGAGCAAGACACCGACGGCAAGCGTATAAACGTCGCTGTATATCTCGGCAGTGAGAAAAGCTTCAACGTTAATCTCGTTTGCAGCAGCGACGAGGGTCCAGGCGAACCGCCACATTGCGTTATCGCGAGTGTTTGCATATCGAACAAAACGTCGTGGGACGCACTCGACAATACGGTGCGACGTTGCTTCAAGGATTACGTGACGAGGGTCGATCCAGCGACGAATTTGGGCCTCGGTGTTGATCACGTTGCGGCTTATCATCTCGGCGAATCGTCGAGATTCACAAACGAAACGCAACATCCGGAATTATTGCCATGCGGCTATCTCATTGGTCACGTTAAAACGATTTATCTCGTGTTGAGTGGCTACTCGTGGCTCGCCATTGACACACTCATTCCAAAGTCAATTGTTCAAAGATTATTGTCACTGTTGACCGAGCATCGTAGGCTCATACTTTGCGGGCCAAGCGGCACCGGGAAAAATTATCTCGCTGGTAAATTGGCGCACGCACTCGTTGACGCCGATACCGAGGCCGGTGACGCAAAAGACGCCGCGGCTGTTGCCACCTTCAACGTTGATCACAAATCTAGCAAAGAATTGAGACAGTATCTTGCACATATTGCCGAACGTTGCGACTCAAACGCAGCTGACGAATTGCCCAAAGTCATTATACTCGAGAATTTGCAACACGCCGCGTCACTCGGCGAATTGTTCAGCGGTTTGCTCGGCACGAGACACTCGACTTGTCCCGCTATCATCGGTACCATGAGCCAGGCCACCTGCAGCACGACCAATCTACAGTTGCATCACAATTTTCGGTAAAGTTTTCTCCCTCGCGTTAAATATCGAGGCTATTGCTTTTTGTTTTGTTTGGGTTTGAGGTGGAAAGTAACTAGTAGGGATTTGGAGCCAGTCGCAAAAAGTTACTAGGTTACTTTTTCACTGGCCTTGAGAAGTAACTCACTTTTCCCCTTAGTCTAAAAAAAAAAAAACTACCAGTCTCTTACGACAGAGAAACGAAAAAATTGATTTTTTTCCAAATTAAAAATAACGAATGAAATTATTTCATGAAGAACATTCGATGAAATATGTACATTGTCCATTTTTTAGGATAATTAATTTTGCAATTTTTAGCAGACGAGCTTAAAATTTTACCTCTGGTCATATTTAAAATCTTAATTTTAAATATGAAACCTTATTTTGAATATAAAACGGTATTAAATTATTTAAAATATAAATAAATTATTGAAAATATAAATAAATTCGTCCGTAATTCGTATTCGTAATAAATTATATTTAATATATAAATAAATATAAATAAATTCGTCGGTAATTCGTATTCGTAATAAATTATATTTAATATATAAATAAATATAAATAAATTCGTCGGTAATTCGTATTCGTAATAAATTATATTTAATATATAAATAAATTCGTCGATAATTCGTATTCGTAATAAATTATATTAAAAATATAAATAAATATAAATAAATTATTTAAAATATAAATTCACCGATCGCGGCCTACCCTATCTCCAATTCTTTTAGAAGTCAAACCGCAAAACTCAAACCCAAACAATAATCATTGCTCAGACTTGAGTCAGAAAGCTCAGAATTTGCTTATTTTGAATATAAAACGGTATTAAATTATTTAAAATATAAATAAATATAAATGAATTATTGAAAATATAAATAAATTCATCCGTAATTCGTATTCGTAATAAATTATATTTAATATATAAATAAATATAAATAAATTCGTCCGTAATTCGTATTCGTAATAAATTATATTTAATATATAAATAAATATAAATAAATTCGTCCTTAATTCGTATTCGTAATAAATTATATTAAAAATATAAATAAATATAAATAAATTATTTAAAATATAAATTCACTGATCGGCCTACCCAATCTCCATTTCTTTTAGAAGTCAAACCACAAAACTCAAACCCAAACAATCATGACCGAGACTTCAGTCAGAAAGCTCAGAATTCGCCATCTCTTTTTTTAACCTCTATCGCGTGGAGTCCCAAAATTAATTACCAGCCCACCGTTCAATCATCTTACTGACGTTTATCCTTCTTCGGCGGGGGGACGAAAAAAAAAAAAAAAAAAAAAAAAAACAGATGGGTGCTGTGCAGAAAGGACATGGAGCCGGTGAAGGGCTTTTTGGGCCGTTATCTCAGGCGCAAACTCCTCGAGCAACAATTGCGCGACACGATAACAGCGAGAAATCCCGAGATGGCTACCGTTGTCGAATGGTTGCCGCGGGTTTGGCTTCATCTCAACAAGTTTCTCGAGACTCACAGCAGTTCCGACGTGACGATAGGTATGCTCCGGTTCGAACCGGAAGTTGGCTAGATCCTCGGAAGAATCGCAAGAGAAGTTCCTCTTAAATTTTGTCGACTACATTCTTTTGTTTTTTTTTTCCTCAGGTCCAAGCCTCTTTCTCTCCTGTCCGATGGAAGTTGCGGGCTCGCAGGTCTGGTTCACCGACCTATGGAATTACTCGATAAGGCCTTATCTCGTGGAGGCTGTTAAGGAGGGCAACGGCGAGGCCGCCTGGGAAGATCCGGCACAATTCATAACGACGACCTATCCTTGGATAGCGACTCACGCTGTCCACGGAGGACGGGACGCTCTGCTGCGCTTAAGGCCTGAGGACGTTGGATACGACGTCGTCAATTCCGGCCATAATTCTGGGGCCGGTGCCTCGAGCGTTAAGAGCCTCGGGAGCGGACACAGCGACACCGAGGGCGATCCCTTGGTAAGAATACCTCTTTCTCTCTCTCTCTCTCTCTCTCTCTCTCTCTCTCTCTCTCTCTCATTTTCTCTTCTCTTCTCCTCTTCTCTTCTTCTCTTCTCTTCTCTTTTCTTCTATTCTTTTCTTCTCTTCTCTTCTTCTCTTCTCTTTTTCTCTTCTTCTCTTCTCTTTTTCTCTTCCTCTTTTCTCTTCTCATCTTCTCTTCTCTTTTTCTCTTCTCTTTTTCTCTTCTCCTTTTCTCTTCTCTTCTTCTCTTCTCTTCTCTCCTCTTTTTCTCTTCTTCTCTTCTCTTCTTCTATTCTTTTCTTCTCTTCTTCTCTTCTCTTTTCCTCTTCTCTTCTTCTCTTCTCTTCTCTCCTCTTTTTCTCTTCTTCTCTTCTCTTCTTCTATTCTTTTCTTCTCTTCTTCTCTTCTCTTCTCTTCTCTTTTTCTCTTCTTCTCTTCTCTTCTTCTTTTCTCTTCTCATCTTCTCTTCTCTTCTTCTCTTCTCCTTTACTTTTTTTTCTCTTCATCTCTTTTTCTCTTCTTCGCTTGTTTTCTTGTTCTCTTCTTTTCTTTTTCTCTCTCTCTCTCTCTCTCTCTCTCTCTCTCTCTCTCTCGTTTCTCTTGAAAATTAAGGACTTTCGGTACAAGTAACGAAATGCTACCATTCGATTCAAATTTCTTCCAATTTTCGAAATTTCCCTTTCAGAAAATATTCTCAAGAGACTTATACACTCAGTAAATAGCGAAACAAAAAAAAAATCGATTTTTTCACATTTCTAGACTAGAATACTGCCTTAACGAGAGTCTCTCGCCCCGGATTTGCCTCGAAATGAACAAACGCTCATTTCCCGTCTTCTCGTTTAATTGCACGCAGCTAAACATGCTGATGAGACTGCAGGAAGCGGCCAATTACTCGAGTCCGCACAGCAACGACAGCGACTCCGTGACATCGATGGACTCGTCGCATACGCGACACTCGGAAGATCTCAGCACTTCGACATCGTCCTCAAGAGGAGTCGAGTCAGCCCTCTAAACAACAATCTCGATTCCATTAAACGCCGCGACGTCTGCCAGTTTTTCTTTTTTTTCTTTCGATTTTTTCACACTCGTTTTTGCTGAAAAGTCGAGATCGGTAAATATATATTTTTTTTTCTTCGGAAAAACTGTTAAACATGCGCGAGCGATACTTTCCAACGAAACGAAATTTACGCTTGAAGCGTGAAAAAAAAAAACCAAAGCGTCGTCATTGCGAGCTAAAGATGTTTTTTTTATTCCTCGCGCGCGCGCGCGCGCGCGCGATAACGTACACGTTTGAGGAAATTTTTAGAATAATGCTCGTTTTTTTTTTTTCTTTCTTTTCGATCTTGGCGCTTCGACAGACGATTTAACACGCTGCCCCGTAATTTTTTTACTCACGCGGCACTACAACGAGAGATCGGCCTACGTGTACGAACTTTCAACGAAAGATCGCTGCACCGCGATGCAACCGGTCGAGAACGAAGTCGCTTATCGTGGAAAACGGAAAAAGGTTTTTTCTTCTTTCTTTCTTTTGAACTTTTTCTTACTCTTGCCACTCGAGAAGCTGGTCGAGAAGAAGTTTTTTTTTTTTTTCGAAACAAAAATTTGTCGCGCGCCTACCAGCGAATCGTCTTTCGTTCGATGTTACGCGGTAAAGAGAGAAAGAAAATTAAATGCTGTTCGTCACAATTTCCTTGTGTGTGTGGGTGTGTGCGCGCGCGATTCAGTGGGTAGGGTATCATCGTCCGCCATCTTTTTTTTTTTTTTTCGTAAGAAGTAACTAGGCAGTTACTTTTCCCCTAGTCTCAAAAAGTAACCAGGGGGTTACTTTTCCCGTAGATTAAAAAAATAACTAGGGAATTCCTTTTTTTTCTGTCTCAAGAAAAGGGGCATTTCGCGTCTCAAAAAGTAACCACGAAATTATTTTGTTTTTATCGAAAAGTAAAGAACTTTTGCCGTCTCAAAAAAAGTAACTAGGGAAATATTTTTCATCTTCAAAAGTTACTATTGAATTACTTTTTTCCGTCTAAAAAAAGTAACTAGATAATGACGTTTTCCCTCAATCGAAAAAAAGTAACTGGGGTGTTACTTTTCCCCCAATCTCAAAAAGTTACTAGGATGTTACTTTTCCTCCAATCGCAAAAAGTTACTAGGATGTTACTTTTCCCCCAATCGCAAAAAGTAACTGGGATGTTACTTTTCCCTCAATCTCAAAAAGTTACTAGGATGTTACTTTCGCCCCAATCTCAAAAAGTAACTAGGATGTTAATTTTCCCCCAATCTCAAAAAGTAACTAGGATGTTAATTTTCCCTCAATCTCAAAAAGTACCTAGGATGTTACATTTCCCCCAATCTCAAAAAGTAACTAGGATATTCTTTTCGCCCGATCTAAAAAAAAGTAACCAAGAAGATCCTCCCCCCCCCCCCCCCCCCCCGGCCTAAAGAAGAAGTAACCAGGGAGTTCGCCGTTTCCCCGAGTCTCAAACAATAACTAGGAATTTGCCTTTTTTTTCCCCAGGCCTAAATAACGTAACTAGATACTTTTCCCCCCCGAGATTCCAACAATTGAAGTCACGTCCTGCATACCTCAAAAAGTAACTCGGGGACATCTTAACCCCAGTTCCCGCAAAAAAAATAACTAGACGATCAACTTTCCTTCATTCCCGAAAAAATTAGCCAGAGTTTTATCGCACCAGTCAAAAACAAACCAGCTAAACTTTCCTAGTCTTCAAAAAATGGTAACTAGGTCCTTAACATCCTCCAATTCCTTAACATCCAACAAAAAAAAAGTAACGAGACAGTTTTTTTTTTTTTTTCATTTACCCCGTTCTCGAAAAGTAACGAGAAATATTCAGTGACAATGCGCTACCCTGCCGATTAAATCGCGCCACGATTTTCATCGACACCACGAACGATCGACAGAAAAATTTCTACGCTTTGTACCGCCGCGAGTCAATTCGCAATAGTGTATTAAAAAAAAAAAAAAAGAAAAAAAAAACAACAAGAGAGAAGGAAAGACAAACGAACGAATCGAACGCCAATCGAAATGTTAATATATATATATATATGCGTGTACATTTACGATTTATACTGCCAGCGTGAGATGAATTTTTTTTAGCGCGTATAGGTCAGTTACCGTATCTCGTACTCGTCGCGCCATATAATCGCGAGAGAGTACGCTAAAAGAGCTCTTCGCAAGTTCTATTCTCGGCTGGTCTATCGGGCCAAGCGTAAGCCGCCGCGTCGGGCCACGTTTGATCCAAACATAGACCCGCCACGATCCTCGGGATACGAAAAACGAAAAAGAAGTTTATGACTTTTCACGCGGCGACAATAATCGCCAAAACTCCGAACGAGAATTTCTCTTCTCCGAGGATTCTCGTTGCTACAGACGTACGCCCGAAATCCACAAACGAGATGCAATAATGACAATGGCCGTGAAGGAAAACGTTTTCCTTCAACGAACGAGCGAAATATAGATTTTACAACGAAAATCACTTCGTTTCCTTTTTTTTTCGTTCATGCCAAAGTCATCGCGCGACGGAGAAAGATATTTGCAATTTGCATTTATGCAATTTTCGTTTTCTCTTCTTTTTAACGAGAAAAAAAAAACAAAAGCGCGACGGCCTCTTTTCGCCATCAAAGGAGAAATAATAAATAATAATACTAATGATAAAAGAATTTACGAAAAAAAAAAAAAACATACGAGATAATGAAAAGCGTGTGTCGCGAAAGGCGAAAATTAATTTCGGACGTTTGCACTTTGTACACACGGAAAATGGTATATTTATATAGAATTCGCTGTGGAAAGGTCTAAAGATGAAGAAAAAAAAAAAAAACGAAAATAATATAAATATATGAAAACTTACACCCACGCACATATTTTTATGTGTACGTGGGTGTGTAAACGTAATAATGGCCCTAAATTTTATATTAATGTATCATCATCATTATATATATATATATATATATATATAAACACAAAAGGAGTAAAAATTTTTATCGTTAGGCAATAAGTGAGTAATTCTGGTCATTTGTAATTGTACATAAACGAAGAATGAAATGGGAGGAAAAAAAAAAAACAACAAAAACGGATAGCGAAAAGTGTGAAGAAAAAGGCTTTTCGATCCTCTCGTAAATGGATCGTAGAATTGTCTATGTTATGTATAAAAAAAAAAAAGAAAGAGCCTACGAGAAAAAAACCGCTTTATACAATACGCTCACAGTTTTACAAACGCGTAATTTGTAAATTTGCCATTGACGTAAAAAGTAATAAAAAAAAAAACGCGCGGACTGCCGATTGCCGAAAGATTTTGGCAGAGATCCGTGAAGCGTTTGCAACAATAGCTGATAAATTAAGAACGAAGAAAACGATAATAAAAACGCGTGGGGGCGGTACGGAGTGCCGCGCACCATGGAAGTGAGAATAGGAGAGAAAGAACGAGGAAGAGAGAGAGAGAGAGAGAGAGAGAGAGAGAGAGAGAGAGAGAGATGAAAGGTCTCTTATTATACATACAGGTTAGATTTGCAGTCACTTTTACAGGTTTTTTTACGTTTGTACCGTGTTTATATACGCTGTACGGCGCTGCACCCAACACACACACACACTCTATCGAATAAATCATAATAATTGTGTCATAAAAGAAGAAAAGTGGAAAAAAAAAACGAAAAATAAAATGTTAAAATGATTACGAGGTGTTTCAATCTCGCTACGATTTTGTGTCTTTATTTCATTATTGTAATCTCGTAGGTTGATGATACTGAAGAACTTCCGGAAATGATTCTGGAGAACTTCCGGAAATAATCCTGGAGAACTTCCAGAAATGATCCTGGAGAACTTCCGGAGGTGTCTCCAATGTACAGTTATCCCGCTGGATTTTGAAATGTGAAAAACGTCGAGAACTTTTTCGACCCAATTGTGGACATTTTTCGCCAAATGGAAATGGGCAGAGAGAGAGAGAGAGAGACTATTGATGTTTGAGAAAACTTGCAATTATTTTATTGATTGCGAAAAGCTGCCATTTCATATTTTTCGGTAATTGTAATTCGGGAAAAAAACGGTCAGTCATTTTGTATTGAGCTTTTTCTTTATTTTTCAAAATATTTCGTTGCATTTTTCTCTATTTCTTTTTCAGAAAAATCATCTCCAACCCAAACAAACCCAAACAAACTGAAATTTCGTATTTTTCGGTAATTGTAATTCGGGAAAAAAAAACGATCAGTCATTTTGTATTGGGCTTTTTCTTTATTTTTCAAAATATTTCGTTGCATTTTTCTCTATTTCTTTTTCAGAAAAATCATCTCCAACCCAAACAAACTGAAATTTCATATTTTTCGGTAATTGTAATTCGGGAAAAAAAAACGATCAGTCATTTTGTATTGGGCTTTTTCTTTATTTTTCAAAATATTTCGTTGCATTTTTCTCTATTTCTTTTTCAGAAAAATCATCTCCAACCCAAACAAACCCAAACAAACTGAAATTTCGTATTTTTCGGTAATTGTAATTCGGGAAAAAAAAACGGTCAGTCATTTTGTATTGAGCTTTTTCTTTATTTTTCAAAATATTTCGTTGCATTTTTTTCTATTTATTTTTCAGAAAAATCATCTCCAACCCAAACAAACCCAAACAAACTGAAATTTCATATTTTTCGGTAATTGTAATTCGGGAGAAAAAAAAACAGTCAGTCATTTTGTATTGGGCTTTTTCTTTATTTTTCAAAATATTTCGTTGCATTTTTCTCTATTTCTTTTTCAGAAAAATCATCTCCAACCCAAACAAACTGAAATTTCATATTTTTCGGTAATTGTAATTCGGGAAAAAAAACGGTCAGTCATTTTGTATTGGGCTTTTTATTTATTTTTCAAAATATTTCGTTGCATTTTTCTCTATTTCTTTTTCAGAAAAATCATCTCCAACCCAAACAAACTGAAATTTCATATTTTTCGGTAATTGTAATTCGGGAAAAAAAAACGGTCAGTCATTTTGTATTGGGCTTTTTCTTTATTTTTCAAAATATTTCGTTGCATTTTTCTCTATTTCTTTTTCAGAAAAATTATCTCGAGTTTGTGAATCGCGGAATTTGACAAATGGAAGGAGCTTCAGCCAAGAATAATGTTTTTCGAAAATTCTATCGATACAAACGAATTTTCGCTACGAGGCAAAAGAATAATTTACGAGAGGAAGATCCAAAAGAAGACGCTATCGCGTGACATAATTTCTTTTTTATTCCTTCTACTCAATTTTTCTTTTACACATTACACGGTAAACATCGATAAATTTCACGATCGTCGATTTGAATTTTTTTATTGCTTTCTTTCTTTCTTTTAGTCCTTTCTTTTTCTTTTGATAGTTAAGAGTCAAAGATTGGATATCATCGATGATCAAGTATGACGTTTGAGGCATACTTGTTCAGCTTCAAACAATTTTCTACGACGGCGTAAATAGTCAAGAGCCTGCGATCCATCGCGCTCAGATGGTCCTCGGTTACGAGCGGAAGAACGTCGGCCATCGAAGCCTCGTGAGCCAAAATACGGCCGAGCGAGAGACTCAGCGCGCCACCACCGAGAAGCCTCAGCCTGTCCCAAGTACTCTTGTGAATTCTAAATGCAACAAAAAAAAAAAAGATCAATCGTTAAAGCCTTTGAAATATTTCGACAAACTCAACATTAATCAATTCAGATTGAAAGAAATTTCTGTTTTCTTTCTTTTTCATTCTTGATCTCGAAGACACTCACATGCAGCACTGATAGAGGGGCGCAAGTATGTCAACGTGATCGATGTTAGGATTTGCGAGACTCTTGCCATTGTCGATCAACAATACCGCCGGATTGTGAAATATATTTTGCGTCATTTCGTAATGATGACGATCGCCGTTGTCCATTAGAAAATCGAAGACTGCGGTGTCGACGAGATCGAGCAAACGGCTCGAGGCTTGCGGCGCGTAAGTCTTGCTCTCCTTTACCTAAGAATGAAACGTGGAAAATGAGCGTGCTTGTTTTTTCATCAAGGAAGTTTGAGCAGTTGAGTCAAATATTAGTGTTTTTTTTTCTTTCAATAAGCTCTCAATTGTAAGAAGGAAACTATGACTCATTCAGACTTTGGCAAAGAGGATGCACGCAATGAAGAAGATCCAATCTCCTCCGTGAGACGTAAATTCCGAGCAAAAATTCATTTTTAAACCCAAACGTTCGCGATTACTTTTCCACTTTCACATGGAAACTTTTGGCTGGTCAATTCACTTGGCATTAACGCAAACGTGAAAATGTCGACCTTGTCGCAATAATTGTGATCGGTTTCCCATAGCGCGAGCTTGTTGCGTTTGTACGTTCGTTGCCAGGGATGACGATGCTTGGTGAGCTTGAGATAAGGCGGCAGCCATAGTATGAGGGAACCTTCCAACGTGTCGCCGATACCGCAAACAGGATCGGCCGGCGAGCAATAATGACATACACCGTAGAGACACGTGTTGTTCGCTTCCCGATACATTGTCGCGTATAAATCGTGGCTAGCACGCTTTCGTACCTCGTCCGCGAGATTCACTGCGAAAAAGGCCAATAGTTTTTTTTTGCGAAAAAGGCCAATAGAAAAAAGGTTTAACAAGGATGGAAACTTGTGGAAACTAATCGACAGAAGCTTACGTTTTCTTACGACCGTGAGAGGAACTCTCCTGAGTGACAACAGCGACGACAAATGAAAAGCTACGACTTCCCCGTTGTGCCTGTCCTTTCCGTAATAAACCGGCCCCTCGAGGATCACGTCTCTCGCGTACCACTGAGGCTTGAACATTGCTCTTACGCCTTGTTCCAGTGTCAGCATCAGCTTCAATTGCGTACCAACTGGCGCGTTGTCAACCCTCGCGACCTCGGCTTGCCTCAGTGCCTCGAGTATCGTGCCCAATTCCGGTGCAGCCGGTGGCAAAAGTTGATGAGCGTCCGGCCACTGTGAAAAAAGTCGTCATATTTTTTTTCAACTTTGTGAAGAAACAAACGAATATCGTGTGCACGTGCAAAGGTGAGAATTCAAATTTTCAACATTTTTCATGCCGTTTAAGCGTGTCAAAACTATACACCAAAGTCCCTCCTCGGATATCGAACTGTCGCGAGAGCGTACATTGTTGTTCGGAATGCTCCAAATGTCATCCCCGACGTTCGGCATTGTTTTCAGCTCGTTGAGCAATCTTTCCAGCAGCAAAGTGTAGCTTGAATTACGCTTGAAGTAATTCGAAGGCAATAGACGCATCTCGGCTTTTATTTTCTCTTCCATTTCCTTGGCAACGGATTTCTTCGTGGCACGATTATTGTCCCTCGCTTTCCGTGACGCGTCGTCGTTGCTCGATTTTTCCCCGCCAATCGGGAAATTATTGTGCGTTTCCTCCTCCGTACGATCCGGTGAACTCTCGACTATCATACGTATGAAGTATACGTTGACGGTTAGTACGAGAATCAAAAGCCCGCCAAGCGCGAGCAGCGCGCAGCGGCGGCCAATCATCTGAAAAGCATTACGGATAATCGCGTATAATTGGGTATGTCTCTCGAAACGTTACGGACGAACTTTGAAGAACACGTCGAATTACAAGATTTGCGAAGAAAAAATACCTTTTTCCTTTTTTCTCTTCGATCGATCGTTGATTAGAGATTTAGATATTATTAGATTAGATTTAGATTAGATTTAGATTAGATTTAGATTAGATTTAGATTAGATTTAGATTAGATTTAGATTAGATTTAGATTAGATTTAGATTAGATTTAGATTAGATTTAGATTAGATTTAGATTAGATTTAGATTAGATTTAGATTAGATTTAGATTAGATTTAGATTAGATTTAGATTAGATTTAGATTAGATTCAGATTAGATTCAGATTAGATTTAGATTAGATTTAGATTAGATTTAGATTCGATTAAGATTAGATTTAGATTCGATTTAGATTAGATTTAAATTAGATTAGATATTTATTCGATCCTGAATTAGAATTTATTCAATCGAGAACTGTAATTGGCAATTTTTTTTTATATTCGATTTAAGACATCGAAGATTGAACGGGGCTAATGATTTTTGGTTCAGTTTGGGTTTACTCGGACGATCATCACCGTTGATCAATTAATTAATAATTTATTGTTGAACGATAATTGTCGTTAATTAATTTATTAAAAAAAAAATAAGCTTCGTTTATTCATGAATTAATAAGTCATTTTTATTCGGATTTATTTGGATGATCATTTCAATTAATTTATTAATTGAATTTCTTGGAAATTATTTCTTTTTGGAGGAAAAATCTTTGTTAATTCATCGATTAATCATTTATTTTTGGACAATTATTTTCATTAATCGTTTTATTAATAATTTGCCTTTGTGATAATCTTCGGCAATTAATTAATTATTCATTTATGGGCGACAATGTTCATTAATTAATTTATTATTATTTTTTTTCGGCGACATTAACTTCGTTAATGAATTAATAATTAATTTCTCGGACGAAAATCTTCGTAAATTCATCGATTAATCCATTTATTTTTGGACGATAATTTCCATCAATTGGTTTATTAATCATTTGCTTTTGTGATTATCTTCGGCAATTAATTAATTATATAATTAATTTATGAGCGACAGCCTTGATTGATTAATTTATGAATAATTTTTCGGCGACAATCTTCGTTAACGAATTAATGAATAATTCATTTTAATTAATCGAATAAATATAAAAAAAATTCATTATTTAATTACTTAACAGCAATTTTTTGGATACTAATTTCCGTTAATTAATTCCGAAAATCTTTTATCAAATTTTTATGAGCTCCGGTCATCTTTTTAGTCCGTTCGACGAAAAAAAAAATTCAAAAATCGCGATTTAAACAAAAATTGACAAGTTAACCCGAACGAATGCTTTTTGGAGCGCTGTCTTCGTCAATAAAAATATATAAAAACGTTCACATTCGTTCACGATCGATCGGAGAGAAAAATGGAAAAGGACTTTTGTATTTGTAATTTCGCTGTTCATCTGCCCTCCATTTTTCAGGTTGCACTTTTGGGACACCCTGTACACGTAACACTCATATATATATATATATATATATATATATATATATATATATACACACACACACACGTAAAAATAAAGATCCCTGGCAGCTGTTACGATGGTAACGACAAACGCTTCGTATCCTACTGTAAAACTTCACACAAAAGTACAATGACACGAATCTCCTAGGTCAGTAATAAAACAACACGAAGTTAAAACTTGTTCCCTTTACCTCGCAGTAATTGGCCCGTTTCTCGCTGTCATCTGAGATGCCAAATTTGACACATGATTGATCAAATTTCGCGACAGTAGGGGACTAGAAACTCACGGTGATCGCCACTCGGCGCCATCTTTGTTGTTCTAGTGCGAAGAGATTACGCAGCAAACACACGCGCCGTAACGTCAAGCTTTTGCGTTTCCATTTCTTTTTTTTTTTTTTTCACACAAATGTTCGAGAATGTTGTACAATGTTCCAGAATGTTATAGAATCTTCCAGAAGGTTCGAGAATGTTGTATAATGTTCGAGAATGTTGTATAATATTTCAGAACGTTCGAGAATGTTCTAGAATCTTCCAGAATGTTCTAGAATCTTCCAGGATGTTCTCGAATTTTCCAGAATGTTCTAGAATATTCGAGAATGTTTTAGAATCTTCCAGAATGCTCTAGAATCTTCCAGAATGTTCTAGAATCTTCCAGAATGTTCTAGAATCTTCCAGAATGTTCTAGAGTCTTCCAGAATGTTCTAGAATCTTCCAGAATGTTCTAGAATGTTGTATAATGTTTCACAATGTTCTAGAATGTTGCATAATGTTCCAGAATGTTCTAAAATCTTCGAGAATGTTGTATAATGTTTCAGAACGTTATAGAATCTTCCAGAATGTTATACAAACTTCCAGAAGGTTCGTGAATGTTCTAGTATGTTCCAGAATGTTATAGAATCTTTCGGAAGGTTCGAGAATGTTTCAGAATGTTCTAGAATATTCGAGAATGTTGTATAATGTTCCAGAATGTTCGAGAGGGTTGAATGATCGATGATGTCCACAGGTGCAAACGTCCATAGGTCGAAAGCACTTGTCCCCTACCTTAAAAGCCCTTATTCCATGTTAAATTGATCGCTCATTACGAAAATACCCGGTCCCACCCGTGAAAAAATCAATATTTCATAGAAATATTCCCCATAAGCCAAATTTCCGACGTGGATTTTTCATTTTCGAATTCTTCGTGGTTCTCCTAAAAAAAAAAAAAGAGCACGTATGGCTTACCAAGGTCTTGCAATCGTCAAGACGACGAGACACATCCATCCACCCGGTCATCGATTTATTCGTTTATTTTGTTTTTTATATAAAAAAAAAGAAAAAAAAAACACATGAAAACTACACGACGATATAATTTGTAACGTTACAAGTTGAACTAATTTTAGGCTTGGTATCCCCAATACCAAGGAGTATCCACTTGAGGGTACGATGATGTGTGGTTGGGTTGTCGCAAATGGCTCGGCACTAAATTTCTTCTTCGTCGTCGTCTCGTCGGTCGGGTGAATCTACCGTCGTTCATTATAATTTCCCCTCTCTTTCTCTTTTACTCTTCTCATCTCCGTCGCTTATTTTCCTCGCGATTTATTCTCCTCTCGCATTCTTCTTACATTTTTTCTTTTTTTATTAGGTACAGTTGTACAAACGTTTTAAATCCTTAGGAATAGCTCTCAATCTCTTCGTTGTCTTTCTTTCTCGCGGGCCAATTCCGCCGCGTAGTCGAACGGCGAGACTCGCCTGTTAACGAAAAAAAAGGTTTTTTTTTTTATTCGCGTTAATTTATTAACGGGCGAGAGGGGTGCGAGGACCTTTACGGAGCCTTACCGATCACGGTGTCTGTCCCTCTCCCGATGCCGATCTCTGCTTCGATCGCGATGCGATCGCTCCCGACTCCGACTCCTGTAGTCGCGGTTACGTCGACTCCGACTTCCGGATCTACCGCAATGTCGCTCTTTCTCCTTGTCCCTTCGGGCTTCGCGTTCCACGTGTTCTCGCGATCTTTTTCTCTCGCAGCCACCACCACCTCCTCCTCCTCCTCCTCCGCCGCCGCCTCTCTCGCCTCTGTGCTTATCCTTACGATCCTCGTCCGACCTGGAACGTGACGATTCAACGAGAGAAAGCTTCGATTTATGAATGCTGACGATTCGAGGGCCCGCAGCACGAAGAAGGCCCCGGGACTTGCAATTTGTTTTTTTTTTTAATTTTTTAAATCTGTTTTTCCTTCGTCGACAAATGATGTAGGGGATTTTTCTTTTTCAGAATGTTCTAGAATGTTGTATTAGGTTCCAGAATGTTCTAAAATGTTCGGGAATATTGTATAATGCTCCAGAACGTTATAGAATCTTCAAGAAGGTTCGAGAAGGTTCTAGAATGTTGTATAATGTTCCAGAATGTTGTAAAATGTTCGAGAATAATATTGTATAATATTCCAGAACGTTGTAGAATCTTCCAGAAGGTTCGAGAATGTTCTAGAATCTTCCAGAATGTTATAGAATCTTCCAGAAGGTTCGAGAATCTTCCAGAATGTTCTAGAATCTTCCAGAAGGTTCTAGAATGTTGTATAATGTTCCAGAATGTTCTAGAATCTTCCAGAAGGTTCGAGAAGGTTCTAGAATGTTGTATAATGTTCCAGAATGTTCTAGAATCTTCCAGAAGGTTCGACAAGGTTCTAGAATGTTGTATAATGTTCCAGAATATTCTAAAATGTTCGAGAATATTGTATAATGCTCCAGAACGTTATAGAATCTTCAAGAAGGTTCGAGAATGTTCTAGAATCTTCCAGAATGTTCTAGAATGTTCTAGAATCTTCCAGTATGTTCTAGAATATTCGAGAATGTTTTATAACGTTCCACAATGTTCGAGAATGTTATAGAATTTTCCAGAAGCTTATAAAATCTTTCAGAAGGCTCGAGAATGTTCTGGAATGTCCCAGAAAGTTCTTTGACCTCAATACAACTGTATTGAGAACACGATGATTCGGTTAAGCTTTATAATTTCTATATTTAAAGGTTCATTATTTTTTTTTTAAATTCACTGATAGTTGACGGCTGGCTTTGTTCGAGCGAAACGAGGTTAACTTCGGCTAGTCCTAAATGCTTTTTATTATTTGTTTTGAAGAATATACCGAGTTTCAAGTTGATACACCCCCGCTTCCTATACTCTGCACGAAGCCAATTGGCTAGCATTTGTTTTTTTTTTCTTTCTCTCTCTCGAATCTCCGATGTGGACCTTGCGGAGACGCTGCGCGTTTTTTTTTTTGCTGTTCTTCTCTTTCGATGAAGACTCGGACGATGTTTGGGTGAACGATACGATTGAGGAATAATTAGTAACGTGATTGTATTCATACCACGTAGACGCACCTGGCTCGCCACTGGCTCGTTCTCTCGGCCTCGCCCCACTGCGCCTCGCCGTCCGCTATGTGCCTCGGCTGCTGCTGCTGCTGCTGCTGTGGCTGTTGTTGCTGCTGCTGTTGATGGTGATGATGATGATGTGTCCTTGTCACCGCGTTGCTACCGTTGTCCTTTCCCCTACCAACGTTACCACCCCCGCCCCCTCCACCACCCCCGTTGTTCGTACCCGTCCCGCTGTACTTTCCACCGTGATTGTTCAACGTTATCGGTGGCTTGGCGTTTCGCGCGTTCGCGCTCTGTTGGGGAAATCTCTCGCCCAAACGGTGCTCGAGATCCTTCTGTATCGGGACCGGTATCCGTGGGAATAGCGTGGAAAACCATTCGAGCTTTGTGAGAAACTGCTTCAATATTTCGCCGAGTTTCATCACTTGGCCACCGCCCGCCTTCACGTCCATTTCCTCCTCGTCCTCGAGATACTCGTCGTACCAGGAGAACAAATCTGCCGGGGGTTGCGTATACCTGAGGGGGGGAGGGGGGGGGCGGAATAGCAAGAGATTAGAGCGATTTTTATTAAAGTTTTTATTAAAAAGATCTTTTTTATAAATTTAATAAATAATAAAGATAGTAATCTTTTTGATAAATTATTAAATTTATCAAAAAGATTACTATCTTTATTATTTATTAAATTTATCAAAAAGATTACTATCTTTATTATTTATTAAATTTATCAAAAAGATTACTATCTTTATTATTTATTAAATTTATCAAAAAGATTACTATCTTTATTATTTAGTAAATTTATCAAAAAGATTACTATCTTTATTATTTATTAAATTTATCACAAAGATTACTATCTTTATTATTTATTAAATTTATTAATTTAATAAATAAATTTTTAAATTATTTTTATTATTTATTAATTTTTATTATTATTTATTATTTATAAATAATTTATAAATTATTTATAAATAATTTATTATTATTTATAAATTTTTAAATTATTTTTATTATTTATTAAATTTATTAAAAAGTTTACTATCTTTATTTATTAAAATAAAGATAGTAAACTTTTTAATAAATTTAATAAATAATAAAAATAGTAAGATGATCCAAACGTATTAAACAAATTCAAACATTTTTTGAACTTGATTTTTAATAATTGAATTACACTTCGATTGTTATTAAAAAGTGGAAAATTAACATTTCTAAGTGTTAATTATTATTATGAGCTAAACATGTACGACATGAGACTTATAAATCAACTATTCGTCCATTTTGAACAAACTTTTTGCCTGACGGCCCATCTAGTGACATCTTAAATATAAATATGTTGCAATTTGTAATCGAGAACAAAAAAATAGCTACACTCGTCGATAGCGGCATTTTCATGGTCTCGAATCTTGCATCGTTCGAACGCAACGAAAATTCTTTTTTATATTTTTATTTTCTCGTTATCATAATTGTAGAAAATGTTTCATTGCAGATTTACATTTTAGACCTCTTTATGAGTGTCTTAAGAAATGATTAAAGGATTTTCGTAACGACGATGCGCCAAGAGAAATTCGTACAATTGAAAAACAATCATTTTCGTCGCATTTCAAACGATTCGCAATGAGTTCGAAGTTTCCATAGTTGGGATGCAATGGAAATTCTTTTTCAATTTCTCGAATTTCTTTCAACGACGAATTCGAAAGAAACTCAAAGGCGTCGCTCACGCGTTCGCTCGTTGAAAATTCTACGCCCAAGTTATCTCCTAAACGGACCACGTTTTGATCAAACGAAGAGACAAATCTCTCTCTCTCTCTCTCTCTCTCTCTCTCTCTCTCTCGCTCACCTGATATACATGAAGCCGAGGGCCCTGATATAGGGCGAGTCGGGATGATTGATGAGGCCGTTCAACTGTTTCCTCGTCAGCCTCAGCGTGAATAATTTGTACAGCAAGCAATAAGCCGTCGAGACGATACCGCCCGCGCCTACGCCTCGTACCTGCGCGAAACGTCAAAATTTACGACGCCGCTCGTCGGCTAAAACTCGGCTCTACCCTAGCTCTTTTATTCTCCGCCCGAAGCATACTTACGCCTCCGCACATGCCCGTCTGTCCGGCAGTTTTTCTGCTGCCTTTTTCCCACGGCTCCAAATGCGACACCTTGTAATAAATCTCGTCTATGACTTCGTGATAGGTCTTGAGCTCGTAAAGATTGACTTTGAAGTAGTGCGACGATTGAATGTTCGTCAGTATCAATGGATTTAAATTCATCGTTCTCTCGTTGCCCCATAGCGGCAGTACGTTCGATTTTTTTGCCTCTTTGGGATTGGAGCGACGTTCCTCGTCGCAGCCGCTCGATTCGTTCCACGGTGAACCTTTTTGTGAGAGCGTGAGAACGAACGAAAAGTGACAAGAGATGAAAAAACAACGCTTTTAACGTTCGAGACGTTGAGATTGATTGAAGAATTGTTTTGATTTTGCTTGGTAACGTGACGCAATGAGGTTATGCACAGCGTACGCGGTATGAACGCCATCGTATCAACGTGTTGAGTTTGTCGATTTTTTTAATTATT
The DNA here is from genome assembly GCA_963932345.1 of Ophion ventricosus. Taxonomy (NCBI): domain Eukaryota; kingdom Metazoa; phylum Arthropoda; class Insecta; order Hymenoptera; family Ichneumonidae; genus Ophion; species Ophion ventricosus. The sequence continues at coordinate 921,185 of OZ010716.1, read as the reverse complement.
TAATTAAAGCAAATTGCAAACGCTCACGGGACGATATTACGTGAATAATTTTGTTTCGTTACCTCCGTCGACAGCCTCGCCGTCCTGGGACTGCATAATTCGTTGTTTTTTTTTTTTTCGCCCAACGAAAGAAAAAGCGCCCCGTACGCGCAAAAGCTGGACTTTCCCCGCGAACACACACTTTTCTCTCTCAACACGAAGAGCCCATCGCGAAGCCTCGGTCTGACAAATTTTCTTTCTTTCTTTCTTTCTTTCTTTCTATCTTCGACACGTAACACTCTTCGACTCGCGAAAAATTGTCGACGCGGAAAAAAAAAAAAAAAAAAAAACTTTAAACCACTAATGTAACGACGCTCGCGATTATTTTCGTGTTTTTCGTTACACGCGTCTCTCTCTCTCGTGTGTACGGAGCGAAGAATAAAAGTCATGGACGCGATGAAGCGCCCACCCAAGAGAGAAAAATATCTCCGAAAGCTTACGCTTCTCGATAATTCCAATGAATAAACAAAGATCGCGCCACTGTTCGTCTCGATTGTTAAAATTCCACCAGGAAGTGACTAGGAAATGGTGTTTCTGGAAAATTGGACTTTTCGTAGTTTGAAAATTTTACCGCCAGGCGTCTCGGTACGCGCTTCCGGTTTTAACGTTGCCTGGCAACCGCGCTAGCCAGCAATGGCGTCGCTCAGTTCATTGTCTCGGCTCTCGTCCCGTCGAGCTTGCGGAGCTGTCGTGACGCGACACAAGTTCGAAAAAAAAACGTTAAAATGCTCGCACTCGTCGTGAATTCTAACCTATCCACGCGAACTCGTCTCCAATGGAGCGATTGTCCCAAAAAAGTGTTTTTCAAGCAATAAGTGTGTTAATCCGAGAAAAAAAAAAAAAAAAAACGTTCGCACGTTAAAATTTCGTCGCCGCCGCCGCCGCGTCACTCTCGAAGGCTCCCGGGTGAGGCTAGGTCAGCCCCACTGCAATTTCCATTGTGTACAATGCATCTTGGACTCTCTGTCAACGTAGAGTGTTACTCACCGATAACAGATATCTCGCTGCCATACCCAAAGCAAGGTGAGTTACATAACCTCGAAAGAAAGAAAAAAAATCCCTCGCGAAATTTTTTCACCTTTTGTTTCATATTTCAAATGAATTTTCATCTTTCGTACTAATGAGAAAATTCCTTCGTAGATGCACATGTGGTTTTGGTTCGGCTCGAGCCTGCGCAGCTTTCTCTTCGCCGGCTACGACGTCGCCGGCGCCTGGAGCCTTTTGGCGACGTGCTCCGGCCTCGTGTCTCTCGCTATCGTCTACGAAGCCATGAAAGTCCTTCAGATGAGACTGCACAAGAGGACGGTATCGTCGCTGAACGCCGACGCTCTTGGTAATTCGGAAGATTCGTCGCTTCTGACGCAACTCACGCCCGACGGACGCGCCAACGTCCGCGAGCATTGGTAAGCTTCGACTCTGCGACGCTATCGTAGAGAGTAACGTGGAACGCTTGGACGACGATTTCGCGCTATTGGGTTTGTTTTTACATTACGGAGCGTACGGAGATTCGGTTTTGTTCGGCGGGCTGTCCCGTTTGGGAAGTACGCGCGGCGATGACGCAGAAACCGCAGTCGAGTTGTTTCAATCGAAAGAGATAAATGATGTGTTTACAGCTAAAACCGGTTTTCAGTTTCAACGCAATTTCCATAGCGAATGCTAATTCCTGCTGAACGACTTTCGTTACAACTAGCTTTTTATTCTTACCTTGAGAAAACTAGAATTTATTGATAAGTCACTTTGAACGTTTGGCTTTGGGCTCGAATTTGAAGTAATTGCTAAACGAACACAAACTCACGTTAAAATTTAATCGAAACAAACCCAAACGTATTGATAAATAAATGTGAATGTTAATTCGGGATTGTATAGGTTTAAATGTTTAAAATTAAACTCAAATTAAAAAAAAAATAGAATTTACCGATGAATGATTGTTAGTTTGGGTTTAAATTTTGAAAGAATTCAAACCCAAACACACTGATAAATCAATTTCAAGGTCAATTTGGCACCAAACTTGAAGAAATTTGAATCCAAACAAGTCCGAACGTATCGATAAATAAATTATAACTTTGGGTTTGTTTACATTCAAATTTCTTCAAGTTTGTCCCCAAATTAACGTCGAAATTTATATATCGATGTGTTGGAATAAAAATTTCTTCAATTTTGAACCCAAACAATCTCAAACTGACGTGAACATTTTTTTTTATCATTATGTTTGGGTTCAAATTTGAAGGAATTTGAATCCAAACTTACTCTCGCATTTCACTCATCACTAAATTCTCGTTTTTCAATGTTTGGCTCAACATTTCTTTAAATTTGTGCCCAAGTATACGTATTAGATCGATTGAAATTTCAAAAAAATTTTAAAAAAAAAAACGTATCGCAGGCTCAAGTGGACCAGATGGATGGTGGAGGTATTGCATTGGAGCGCTCACACGACCCTCGGATACTTTCTCATGCTTGCCGTAATGACTTACAACGCTTATATCGCGATAGCGATCGTGACCGGAGCTAGCCTCGGCTATTGGTTCTTCGGTATGACCGTTATAGAGATGAATCTCGAGGAATATCGCGAGGCGCGAAACAAAATTGCCAAATGTGATCCCGAGTGTGCAGGTGAGTAGCCGGGAATTGGCGGAAAACACGAAAGCGCCAATGCGCGCGTCGAAAGAAAGAAAAGAAAAAAAAAAGAAAACACCTGTCAAAACACAATTGTAATGACGAGAAAATTTATTCGTCCAAATGTTATCTTGTACACTTATTTTTATATTCTTTTTTTAAATATATTTTTGACACGATAAAATTGTTGTCGCAGACTCGGTCGATAACGTGACACGACGGGAGTCCGAGGTATCGAACGCAGAACCGGAAGTACAATTGGTCGGGGGACAAGTGAACGCCGAGGTGCATCGGCCAGTCGCCAGTTAGTTGGGTAAGAACGAACAAACAAGGAAGAAGAAACTGGAAGTTTTTGGGCGGACCGGAAGCTTTGGAAATGTACTGAGAGTTTTGTGTAAAACGTACCGGAAGTCTCGACATTGTGCCGGAAGCTTTGAGAAACTTAGCAGAAGCTTCGAAACCAAACCGGAAGTTTGAGGAACAGAACGAAAGTTTTTCCGGGGGATAAAAATGCCTTAATTCTCCAGCAATGACGATAAGCAATAACAAAGGAAAAGTCTGATCGACAACTACTCAATAAGTAATACCTTAATTATATATATATATATGTGTGTATATATATATATATATATATATATATATATATATATATATATATATATATATATATATATATCTTAACAGAACAGTCTCGCATCTCGTATTATCAAAACACTCGGGCGTTTTTTGCCCACGTACATTCGTACGTCGTTTTTTCACTATTTTAACAAAGTTGTCTTTTTTATACACGATATATAAATACGTATATATATATATACGGGCCTCTGGGATCGTGTAAACGTGTATGTATTGTATTGAGTCGGAAAAAAAAATCACCTCTCACCCCTTCAAACAATATGGTCAATGTAAAAAAAAAATATATATATATATATATGCCAAATTGAACTCTCCAACTCAAGTCCAAATGGTAGCGATCGACCATTTTTTCTCCATCTAATTGTCTCGGAAAAATCGCTCTTCGCGTTTAAAACTTGAGTAATTTAATTGGTAAGCTAATTAATTGGCAAAGTCATTGAGCTAATTAATTAGCGAAGTAATTAGTAAACGAATTACCTCGTAAAGTAATTAGTAAACTAATTACTTAGCAAAGTAATCAGTAAACTAATTACTTAGCAAAGTAATCGGTAAACTAATTACTTAGCAAAGTAATCGGTAAACTAATTACTTAGCAAAGTAATCGGTAAACTAATTACTTAGCAAAGTAATCGGTGAACTAATTACTTAGCAAAGTAATCGGTAAACGAATTACTTAGCATAGTAATTAGTAAACTACTTAGCGAAGTAATTAGTGAACTACTTAGCAAAGTAATTAGTAAACTACTTAGCAAAGTAATTAGTAAACTAACTACTTAGCAAAGTAATTAGTACACGAATTGCTTATCAAAGTAATTAATAAACTAATTACTTATCAAAGGTAATTAATAAACTAATTACTTAGCAAAGTAATTAGTAACCTGATTAATTAGTAAAATGATCAGTACGCTAATTAGTAAAACGATCAGTACGCTAATTACTAAAGTAATTAAGTTGTAAATCATTAATATAATCAATAGTTTTCGAATTCGCACGAAAATTCTTAAAACGGAACGTTACATCTGTAAAAAAAAAAAAAGCCTCTCTTTTCTTTTTCACAATCTTTACATCGTTATTTTTCAAATTCTCCACCGATCAGATGGATCTTAAAACCGAGCAAAAAAAGAAAAAAAGAAAAGCATATCGAGCGCCGCCGCTTGGACTCGAGTCAACGCGCTCGAATTTGGGATGATTGTTTTTTTGTTCCGACTCACCCTGATGCGTTTACGCACACGTCCGAACGACGTGTAAATATCATATAAGAAAATACAGATTATATTTATTCTCGTAAGAGATCGTAGTAAAGGTTTTTCCGAAGTAGAGCGCGCGCGCGCGAGGAGTTTGCCGATTATTCGTCAAATTACCGTTGATCGTTGTCCTCGGCTCGCAGAATTACTTCGAAGAGACGACCGAAGCACTTGTTCCTTCGTCCCGCCTCGTTGAAACGATCGTAGGGATTATCGTTGGCGATTGGCACGCTCGCATATCCAGCAAAAATTGACGAAACAGCGAGGACAGCTCATTTTGTTGCAACCGTCGGCCTTCTCACATCGGCGTAGTCTTGCACACGTTCCAAGCTTTCGTATTTTTCTCAACGAACGTGATCGAGCGACCGTGTAATGAAGCTAATTTTCACAGTGCTCGCAAACACGGACACATTAACTTCAATTATTGATTGGTGAGACGTTCCTCGACGATCGACTGAATCATTCGTCTGGCGTACTTCTCGATGAGCTTCGCCTTGTTGTATTTGTCAGCTTTGAGATAATCCTCGACGTGTTGACCGCTGTCGGCACAGCTGAAGACGCAGGCGGCCACACCGTGACAAGCCTGTCGTTCGTGTCCGCGTCAACGATCGGTGAGAGTACATTGTAGTAAAAAAAAAACTTAAGTAATTAATTGGTAAGCTAATTGACACGGAAATCAGTCAACTGATTACTCAGTAGAGTAATTAGTGCGGGAAGTTTTTCCGCGCGACGGTGGTCGCCATTGGAGGATTACAAAAAAAATGTTCTCAGTCTCTCAGCCAACTTCGGGCATCCTCGTGATTGGTCGCCTTTCACGCGCCACCGAGTTGCCCGATGAATTTAACGGCGGCCATTTTTTTATGCTTCAAATCCAACGTGTCAGCGATACCAAAATGGCGGTAAGTTGGCGTTTTCTTTTTTTTTTTTTTTTTTTCGATTTTAAGTCTACCGACTCCCCATTGGTGCGACACGTCGCGGCTCCCTCAACTTCCGGCCCGCGAATTTTAAATTCAAGATCAACCTCTCCCGAAATGTCGCTAAGATTAACAAAACAAAAAAAAACGAAGCAAAAAAGCCGAAAAATAATTGCCTTATTCATAAAGTTATATATAAATCAATGAAGAAGAAGAAGAAGAAGAAAAAAAAACGCCGCCGTGTCGCCGTAACACGAATTTTCACCTCGTCACGTTCGTGCGATTAATAAAACATGACGCGCGAGAAGACAAAAAAAACAGTTGAGCGCACGAAGAATCTTCGCCCTGGTCTTGCTTGCGTTCCTTCATACGCGAGTAACAAAGAAAAGAGTAGTAACAATTTGTACGAGAAATGACGAAAATTGTTGTACGACGCGATACGGGAAGCGCGTAAAATTGACAAATAGCTTTTACGTGATACGAAATTCGTTGATTTTTTTTTTTTTCGCTAGCCACCTTGCTCGGTACATTAGCCTAAAATTATTCGGCAACGCAGTTCATTACTCCCGCGGTTGAAAAAGCGCCGCAAACAAGTTGCGTCCTTGCCGTAGGTTACGATATAATTGTGAACGTTTGTCACGATAGTGAAGAAATCTTTAATTGCAATGACGCAACCGGAAGCTCGGCATATCCTTCACAGCGGAATATTTCATCCTTTGCTCAGACAATGGCAATCGAGAAACACCGAGATCACCGTAAACAATCTCATGTATCCGATCTTCGTGCTGTAAGTTCACATTCACCTTACATAACCTCCAAAAAAGAGAAAAAAAAAAGAAGAAGAAGAAAACATCGATAGCGCGAGAATGGCGCGTTCTATTTTATTTTATTTCAAAAATTCGCGAATGTGAAGTGAACGCGTGAATGATTCGGCAATGAAAAAAAAAAAAAAAAAAGAAAGCACGATCGTGCATCGTTACATAACCTACAAAACGTTAGAGCCGCGCAAGCGCGGAAGACTGTGGCGCGAAAGTTTGAATCCATGCTCCGTACGAGAACAAAAAAAATCTTGAACAACAAAAGTTGAAGCTCTTTACGAATCTTTTTCGTAATCTTTTTCACGTAATAAAATTCTCATGCAATTTCTTTCGTAATTCGTGATCGCGTAATTTTACGTAAAACAAATTGTCACGTAACTTCACGTAATTCGTAATCTTTTTTTTTTTTACGAATTAAATTTGTCAATTTTAGTATTGATTTTTATTTGACTTTGTTTGTTTTGTTTCTCTTTCGAGGGACGAGCCCGACGCGAAGGACTCGATAGCCAGTATGCCGGGCGTCTATCGCTACGGAATAAATCAATTGCGTTCTATGCTCGAGCCCCTAGTCGCCAAAGGTTTGCAGTCAATACTTCTTTTTGGAGTTGTAAAAGACGAGGAAAAAGTAATTTCTTGCTCGTTATATCAACAAGTTTCTTATAAAAAAAAAACGACTCTCCGCTAATGTTAACGGCGACGCGTTCCTCTTGAATCGCGCAGGACGAGAGGGCAAGCGACGCTGACTCCTCGTCCAATCCGATCGTACAGGCTTTGCCGCTTTTGAGAGAATGGTTTCCGCATCTTGTGATAGCTTGCGACGTTTGCCTGTGTCCTTACACGACTCACGGCCACTGCGGTATTCTCAACGAGGACGGAAGTATCGACAACGCGGCGAGTATCGAAAGAATCGCCCAAGTTGCAGTTTCCTACGCTAAAGCTGGTAAAAAAAACATTGATACGAAACGCGTTTAGCGACTGACCGATTGACGTAAAGACAACTAGCAGCGTAAACGCGAAGTTTGCGTCGTTGGAACGCAACGTTTTTTTTTTTTAAACTTTACTTTTCTTTTTGGACGAATTGGACAATAGTTTAATGATGATTTTGTGATTTCGCAGGAGCGCACATAGTCGCGCCCTCGGACATGATGGACGGTAGAATCGCCGCTATAAAGAATGGCCTCAATCAAGCCGGGATGGCGAATCGTGTCGCTGTACTGTCCTACGCGGTAAAGTTTGCTTCCGGCTTTTACGGGCCTTTTCGCGATGCCTCGAAGTCTGCGCCGAAATTTGGCGACCGGAAGTGTTATCAACTACCACCGGGCAGCAACGGCCTTGCTGCGAGAGCTGCGGTATCGTTATTATTATTATTATTATTATTATTATTATTATTATTATTATTATAAAGGAATGTAAAAAGGAGAGAAGGAATGTAAGAAGAAATGTATAGTATAGTATAGTATTATTTATTTTCCACTTGTACACCCTTGCGGGCTTTTACAATCTCCCATCTGTTCCTCTTTTTACAATAAGTTCTCTTTCTTTTTACAATGTTGTCTGCTATTTATATTTCTCCTCCACTTATCCTTCTAGTTTTCCCTCCCTGTCTCCTCCTCCCTCTTTTTCCCGATCTTGTAGAATTCCCCGACCACTTCGCACAGTTCCTCCACTATTTTCTTTCCTTTTGGAGCTCTGCTCCACCCCGCTGCTATTTCTCCTTCCTGTTGTTCCACCCATCGCTGATAATTCTTTTTCACCTCTTGGTCCATTGCGTCATTGCCTCCACGCATTCCCCCCCCTATGTGCGTCAGTGTTTCCTCTTCCCTGTTGCACACTCTGCATCTCGTATTCTTGAATCCTTTTTCTTTCTCCTTCCCCACGCTCCCACACCTCATCCTTGCCCAGGTTTATCTGATTTCACCCCTCGTCGTTCCTTTCCTCCAATATTCCTCCATCCCCACCTCTTCCTTCCTGTCTTTATATTCGGCGCAAAATCCTGACCTCCCGATTTTTTCCCAGTTCCTTTGTGTTTCTTGGTCCGTCATATTTTTCACTGCTCTCCCTGTCTTCGTTCTCCACTCCCTTCCGTTGCTTCTCCGTAGTGTGTCTCCTATTTGTCCCTCTCCCGCCTGGTTCATGGCCTCTTCCAGTTCTCTTCCCCATTTCGTCGGGTTTCCGTTTATCATCCCTCTCGCCTCCTCCTTCAAGCATTTCTTCGGCCGTCTCTCCTCTTCCATTCCCATGATGGTACCTACATAATCCGCCGCCCTTTTCTGTAAGAAGAAATGTAAAAAGGAATGTAAAAAGGAGAGGTAAATAGAAAAACCCTTGCGGGGTTTCTTTTTTACATCTCCTTTCTTTCTTTACACGTTTTCTTATTCCTAGGCTCCTAGTTCTTACATCTACTCTTAATCTTTATACCTCTACCGCTCTAATTTCGCACTTATACCTTAGCCTTCCACTCAACTGTTTTCAATCTTCAGCCAAACTCTTCTTTCTCGCGATTCTTTCAAATTTCCGCACTATTTCGCACATCTCCACGCATTCCCCCCTATGTGCGTCAGTGTTTCCTCTTCCCTGTTGCACACTCTGCATCTCGTATTCTTGAATCCTTTTTCTTTCTCCTTCCCCACGCTCCCACACCTCATCCTTGCCCAGGTTTATCTGATTTCACCCCTCGTCGTTCCTTTCCTCCAATATTCCTCCATCCCCACCTCTTCCTTCCTGTCTTTATATTCGGCGCAAAATCCTGACCTCCCGATTTTTTCCCAGTTCCTTTGTGTTTCTTGGTCCGTCATATTTTTCACTGCTCTCCCTGTCTTCGTTCTCCACTCCCTTCCGTTGCTTCTCCGTAGTGTGTCTCCTATTTGTCCCTCTCCCGCCTGGTTCATGGCCTCTTCCAGTTCTCTTCCCCATTTCGTCGCGTTTCCGTTTATCATCCCTCTCGCCTCCTCCTTCAAGCATTTCTTCGGCCGTCTCTCCTCTTCCATTCCCATGATGGTACCTACATAATCCGCCGCCCTTTTCTGTAAGAAGAAATGTAAAAAGGAATGTAAAAAGGAGATGTAAAAAGAAAAACCCTTGCGGGGTTTCTTTTTTACATCTCCTTTCTTTCTTTACACGTTTTCTTATTCCTAGGCTCCTAGTTCTTACATCTACTCTTCATCTTTATATCTCTACCGCTCTAATTTCGCACTTATACCTTAGCCTTCCACTCAACTGTTTTCAATCTCCAGCCAAACTCTTATTTCTCGCGATTCTTTCAAATTTCCGCACTATTTCGCACATCTCCACGCATTCCCCCCTATGTGCGTCAGTGTTTCCTCTTCCCTGTTGCACACTCTGCATCTCGTATTCTTGAATCCTTTTTCTTTCTCCTTCCCCACGCTCCCACACCTCATCCTTGCCCAGGCTTATCTGATTTCACCCCTCGTCGTTCCTTTCCTCCAATATTCCTCCATCCCCACCTCTTCCTTCCTGTCTTTATATTCGGCGCAAAATCCTGACCTCCCGATTTTTTCCCAGTTCCTTTGTGTTTCTTGGTCCGTCATATTTTTCACTGCTCTCCCTGTCTTCGTTCTCCACTCCCTTCCGTTGCTTCTCCGTAGTGTGTCTCCTATTTGTCCCTCTCCCGCCTGGTTCATGGCCTCTTCCAGTTCTCTTCCCCATTTCGTCGCGTTTCCGTTTATCATCCCTCTCGCCTCCTCCTTCAAGCATTTCTTCGGCCTTCTCTCCTCTTCCATTCCCATGATGGTACCTACATAATCCGCCGCCCTTTTCTGTAAGAAGAAATGTAAAAAGGAATGTAAAAAGGAGATGTAAAAAGAAAAACCCTTGCGGGGTTTCTTTTTTACATCTCCTTTCTTTCTTTACACGTTTTCTTATTCCTAGGCTCCTAGTTCTTACATCTACTCTTAATCTTTATATCTCTACCGCTCTTATTTCGCACTTATACCTTAGCCTTCCACTCAACTGTTTTCAATCTCCAGCCAAACTCTTTCTTCTCGCGATTCTTTCAAATTTCCACACTATTTCGCACATCTCTTCTACAAGCTCCTTTCCCTCTGGTGCCTTCCTCCAATCATCATCTTGCTTCGTTCTTTGTCCTTTACTCTCAGTCCTCAAAATTTCTTAGGGCCTACTCGTCCATCTAGCCTCCTCGCATATCCAGGATGTCTGCCAGGCGTCTCTTCCGCTTTCCCGCGTACTCTGCAACTTGTCTCCCTAAACCCTTTTTCTGCCTCTCTTTCTCCCCGCACTCCCACACCTCATTTTCGCCCAATACTCTCTGATTTCTCCCCTTGTCCCAATACTCCGCCATTCCCACCTACCTTATATAATCGAGTTTTATCTGCATGACTTTTAATACAAGTCTTTTACAAACATATTTTTTCTTACTCTCTATCTTAAGCTATTTATAATTTTTTTTTAACTATTTTTTTTAATCGATGAATTTACATTCGTTTATCGCTTGTTTTTTTTTTCTTCTCTCTTCTGAATTTCAGGCTCGTGACGTGGCCGAGGGCGCGGACATGCTGATGGTAAAGCCCGGTCTCGCTTATCTCGACGTGGTACGTCGCACCAAAGACACGTATCCCGAATATCCGATGTTCGTTTATCAAGTGTCCGGTGAATACGCGATGCTCTATCACGGCGCTAACAACGGTGCGATTAATTTGAAAAACGTACTAAACGAGGTTTTACTCTCGATGAGACGGGCCGGGGCCGATTGCATTATCACGTATTTCGCGCCTCTTATACTCGACATGCTCCAGCCAACTAGCAAATTCTGACTGGCGATTCTCGAGAATATCCAAGTGTCGAGAGCTCATTGCTTTATCTCTCTCTCTCTCTTTTTTTGTTGTTTTTTGAGAGAGAACAAAGCGGAAATTGAGATTTTGTGGAATGTATCGAGAATTCGATTACCGCGTGTTTTGGTGAGACGCGCGATGTACGAATAAATAGAAACGTGGTGTGGCTGAAAAATTGAATGAGGAATTTGTCTAACGGAGAAGAAAGAAAAAAGAGGTTCGGCTCGACGAGTACGGGGCAGGATGTTGAGGAAAACCCGTTAGGAGGCATTCGTAAGAATCACGGTTGAGATTTGAAAAACAGATTTTAGGGGCGTCTCGCTAACTCTGTCGTGGCGGATGATAGCGCTGTCTCTCTCACTCTGCCGTCAACGCCGCTAGCGCTGTCTCACTCTGTCGTCAACGCCGCTAGCTCTCTCTCACTCTGTCGTCAACGCTGCTAGCTCTCTCTCTCTCTCACTCTGCCATCAACGCCGCTAGCTCTCTCTCTCACTCTGCCGTCAACGCCGCTAGCTCTCTCTCTCACTCTGCCGTCAACGCCGCTAGCGCTCTCTCACTCTGCCGTCAACGCCGCTAGCTCTCTCTCTCACTCTGCCATCAACGCCGCTAGCTCTCTCTCTCTCACTCTGCCGTCAACGCCGCTAGCTCTCTCTCTCTCACTCTGCCGTCAACGCCGCTAGCGCTCTCTCACTCTGCCGCCAACGCCGCTAGCGCTGTCTCTCTCGCTCTGCCGCCAACACCGCTAGCTCTGTCTCGCTCTACCGCTCGCATCCATCTTGCGCACGCGCCAGGCGCGTATCTCGATTAGTCCCTTAAAAGGCACTCCTCGTCCTACATATTTTCAAATAAATGTTCCCCCCTTTTTTCTTTTACCTCCCCATATTAAAGTCCTCTATTTTTTATTTCGCAAGCGACGAATCTCAACGTTTTCGTCGCTTTTATTTCTGACATTGCGAGACGCGCTACTTATCGCCGAAAAATATTGAAGCAACGCGCGCGTAGAGAGAGAGAGAGAGAGAGAGAGAGAGTGTGTGTGAGAGATAGAAAAGGACACGTATATGTCTATCGAGAACGTTCCAGCAGCGCCTCAACCGATGCGCCGACGTGGGCCAGTAAAGAACGGCCAACTATTGCAACGCGGACCAATGACAAGCGAGATTTCCGTTACCACGTATCACCCTCGGCCAATCAACGCAGGCCACGACGTTGCACTGTGACGTTAATATGCCGGCGCTGAATGCCCAAGGCAGTCAGTCGTTTCTCAAACGTAACAGAGGCACGAAGAGTATCTCGTACGGGATTTCTTTCTTTACGTTGTATAAATATATATATATATATATATATATATATATATTGCTCGTCAGTGTGTGGGTGACGATATTTCGTCGATAATTCCTGCGTGCAAACGTCCATTCGATACTTTTTACTCGGTAAGTGGAAAAATCGTACTTTTTTTTTGCGATCCGCGAAGAAAGAAGAAAAAAAAAACGCCGTGTGCGGTGGCCGAGAATTTTTGCCACGTCTCGTTTCGCGAAACGCTCGACGCGAGAACGCGCGTCACGAAAAATTCACGCCCCGCATTTTCCAACTCTGTGACAGTATTTTCGTTTTTTCTTTTACACGCGGAAAATTCTCCAGGAGTTCGAAGCACGCGATTTATTTTTTCATATCTAACGATTTTCGCATGATTTATGAATTGTAGCGTTAAAAAAAAAAAAAAAAAAAAAAAAAAACAAACACCGGTGCGACTCTCGCCCTGGAATTCTCGCGGAGCCGAGAAAAATTGCGAAGCTTGACCTCGTGGCCACGTAGTCCTTTTTCTTTTTTTTTATGCACGCCTATCGGAATCTTCGCCAGTCCAGCTGGCGGACGTCGCCCGTACTTCGTTCCGCAGTCTTGTCGACACTTGGGAGTTCTTTTTTTTTTTTTTTTTTTTTTTTCTGTGTCAACGAATTCTCTCGGGAACTTGTAACGCGCGCTGACGATAAAATCGATTCGAAATATATGTATATATAAGGTGTAGTAAAAAGAAATGCATTATTTTCGCATGAAATTGAAGTCTTTATTTAGCATAGTTAGAATGATCCGAGAAAAGAAAGAAAAAAAAAAAAACGTGAGAAAATTCTTGGAAATCAAGCAAAGAGAAGAAACTCCAAAAGCGAATATTCGAAAACCTTAGCTACGAATAATTTGCAAACACAAGAATACTAACGTGACAATTTTCTTTTTATCGTTCGTCGTCGCAGGTGACATAGCGAGACAAGAAAAATGAAGGGAGCAGTGGCTCTGATGGTCATAGGGCTCGTCGCGGCCCTCGCGTCCGCCAAGGAAGAGAAGAAGGAGAAGGAAGACATTGGAACGGTCATAGGAATAGATCTCGGAACGACCTACTCTTGGTAAATATATCCCCCTGCGAAGAGTGCCTCTAGACAATGAAAAGTCAACGAAGTTTGCAACGTTGGAACTCGACGAAAGCAAACGTCGTTGCAACGATGCGAACTTCGTCGTCACAAAATTCGTGTGTCGAACGGAAAGCGTCATTTTGCTTTTGTTTTTTTCTTGCCGTCGACAGCGTGGGCGTGTACAAGAACGGCCGAGTGGAAATAATAGCGAACGACCAGGGTAATCGTATAACACCGTCGTACGTCGCGTTCACGGCGGACGGCGAGCGTTTGATAGGCGACGCGGCGAAGAATCAATTGACGACGAATCCGGAGAACACGGTTTTCGACGCGAAGCGTCTAATAGGTCGCGAATGGTCCGATCAAACTGTACAAAACGACGTCAAGTTTTTCCCATTCAAAGTAATCGAGAAAAACAGTAAGCCTCACATCGAGGTTATGACGAGTTCGGGTATAAAGATATTCGCACCCGAGGAAATATCCGCCATGGTATTGTCGAAAATGAAGGAAACAGCCGAGGCTTATTTGGGTAAAAAAGTAACACACGCGGTTGTCACGGTGCCGGCTTATTTCAACGATGCCCAGCGTCAAGCGACCAAAGACGCCGGCACGATATCCGGCCTCAACGTAATGAGAATAATAAACGAGCCGACCGCGGCTGCTATAGCTTACGGCCTCGACAAGAAGGAAGGCGAGAAGAATGTTCTCGTTTTCGATCTCGGCGGTGGCACGTTCGACGTCAGTATACTTACCATCGACAACGGTGTTTTCGAGGTCGTCGCGACCAACGGTGACACGCATCTCGGTGGCGAAGATTTTGATCAACGCGTCATGAATCACTTTATCAAGCTTTACAAGAAGAAGAAGGGCAAGGATATTAGAAAGGACAATCGCGCGGTGCAGAAACTTCGAAGGGAGGTCGAGAAAGCCAAGAGAGCGCTCAGTGTCAATCATCAGGTATGTGCTTGCTTTTTTTTTTACGTACAACAAAGATGGAAGATGGAAGGATGGCCTAAAGTGTGCCTAATAGAGATTGGCGAAATAAAGGAAACTTTAATTTTCAAAGGAAACTTTAATTTTCAAAAGAAACTTTAATTTTCAAACCTTAATTTTCAAATTTTAAAACTGACTAAAAACTATAAAATAACTAGCTTCTAGCTGCGACTTCGTCTGCGTGGATCTCGCAATTTGTTTTAAAATACCCATTAATGGATTATTTTTTTCAAAGGCTGTCACACGTAATTCAGAATTTAGTAAAATATGTGATATATATATAATCGAGTTTCATTTGCATGACTTTTAATACAAGTCTTTTACAAACATATATCTTTTCTTACTCTCTAAACATATTTTTTCGCTTCGCCTGCTCCGCCCCTTAATTCTTTCCATCTTTTTTTTTTTTGTCTTTTTCTTCTACTATTCCCCTCCTTCACTCTCTCCTTCCGCTTCCACCTTACCCAATTTCTTACACCACTCCTCTATTTCCCGATAATACCCGCATATTCCTCTTTGGATCTTTCCCCTCAACATATTTATCATTTCTTCCTTTATCTCCAGCGTATCTATTCCACGCACCCATTCGTCCACGCTCTTTTTTTGCCTTCTCAGATACTCGTTCCCATCCCTTTTCACATACCAGCAGGTGCTCTATCGTCTCGCTCTCCTCTGTACATATCCTGCACCTCCAATCTTTTCTTTTCACCTTTCTTTCCCGCTCTTCCTATATTTCCACATCTCATTCTTGCCCACGCTTCCCCATTTCCTTTAATTCCCTCTTCCGACCATTACTTCTTCTGGTCTTTCCTCCTTTTCAACTAGATACTTATATTTTTCATTATACACACTTCTCGTCAGTCCAACGATCGCTAACGATAATGTTTTCTTTACCTCTTCTCATTTAATGTCCAGGTGAGAATCGAGATCGAGTCTTTCTTCGAGAACGAGGACTTCTCCGAGACTCTGACCCGTGCGAAATTCGAAGAGCTCAACATGGATCTGTTCCGCAGTACGATGAAGCCGGTGCAAAAGGTCCTCGAGGACGCGGACATGAGCAAGAAGGACGTAGACGAGATTGTTCTAGTGGGTGGATCGACAAGAATTCCGAAGGTCCAGCAGTTGGTGAAAGAATTCTTCGGTGGCAAAGAGCCTTCCCGTGGTATAAATCCCGACGAGGCAGTTGCCTATGGCGCGGCCGTTCAAGCTGGCGTTCTCTCCGGTGAACAAGACACCGAGGCGATTGTTTTGCTCGACGTGAATCCATTGACGATGGGTATCGAGACCGTTGGCGGTGTAATGACCCAATTGATACCGCGCAACACGGTAATACCAACGAAAAAGTCACAGATATTCTCCACCGCTTCGGACAATCAACACACCGTAACGATCCAAGTTTACGAGGGTGAACGTCCAATGACCAAGGACAATCATCTTCTCGGCAAATTCGATCTCACCGGTATACCGCCAGCGCCCCGTGGAATTCCACAGATCGAGGTGACTTTTGAGATCGACGCTAATGGAATACTTCAAGTTTCCGCCGAGGACAAAGGCACGGGAAATCGCGAAAAAATCGTCATAACGAACGATCAGAATCGCTTGACGCCCGACGACATCGAGCGTATGATCAAGGACGCGGAGAAGTTCGCCGACGACGACAAGAAGCTCAAGGAACGCGTCGAGGCGCGCAACGAGCTCGAGTCTTACGCGTACTCGCTTAAAAATCAATTAGCCGACAAGGAGAAACTCGGCGCTAAAGTCACCGACGCTGACAAAGCCAAAATGGAGGAAGCCATTGATGCGTCGATCAAGTGGCTCGAGGAGAATCAAGACACCGATCCTGAGGAATACAAGAAACAAAAGAAGGACTTGTCCGATATCGTTCAACCGATCATTGCCAAGCTTTATCAGGGCGCTGGTGGCGCTGGCGGTGTACCACCCACCGGTGCCGACGAGGACGATCTCAAAGACGAGCTGTAAATATTTCGATAGGAAAAAAAGGGAAAAAAAAAAAAAGGAAACACCTCGTCGCAATCATACTTCGTAAACGGGCGCGCGCGAATTTTTTCGCCCTAACAGACTGATAAAACAAAAAACATGAATTGATACAAGTTTGCTTTTCACGGAGAGGAAGGAGGAGGGAGAGGATGAAAAATGGTCGTGAGATTCGTAAATTCATCTTCGAAAAGAACTGCCTAGTTAGATACACGCAAAAATCTACTTCGTTATTATACTTGAAAATTATTCAAAACGAAACTAGATAATAATTATTCATTACAATATTATAATATTGATTTAAAAAAAATGTATATTGAAATAATCAATATTCAATATAATAATATTAAATATATAGTATTATATAATGTTATATAATATAATATATATCATATAATATATAATATAATACAATATTATATAATATATTATATAATACAATATAATATAATATTATATAATATTGTATAATGTTATATGATATTATATTTATATATTATGTAATATTATAATAATAATTAATAATATAATTATAATATTGTATCAAATATATAGTAAGATTAAATATTGATTATTTCAATATACATCTTTTTTAATCGATATTTTAATATTGTAATAAATTAATATTTCGTTTCGTTTTGAATAATTTTCTAGTAACTAGTAATAATTTCTAGTTAGAATCTGAGTCACTAGTCTCAGAATTGTTTACTAGTAACTTCCTGTGTTCTAGTGAAAAAAAAAAAAAAACAAGTGTAACACTTGCTAGTAACTTTTCGAATGAGCGAAAAACAACGAAGCTTCTTGCATCGTTGGAGTGCAACGAAAATTATTTTTTCAATTTCTTTTCTTTTCGGCCGTTAAAGTCACCCGAACGTTTTTACGAATTCTCATTTAGAGATTTGCGACTTGAATTTGTGAAAAAAAAAGACGCTTTTGGATGATGATAAATATTTATAAAAAAAAAATGAAACATAAATGAGAGTCGTTGCGTTCCAAGGATGCAAGAAGCTTCAACATGAATTTGTGGATCGTGCTGGCCTATCAGAAAATAGTAACTTGTCGCACCGGAGGAATCGATGCCTACGAGAACGACCAAAGCAAAAAAGGAATAGAGAAAAATCTCGCCGTCTCTCCTCTCCGACGTTCCGAAACGAAGGGAAAAAAAAAAACGAAGCAAACGTCAAGCGGCTCGCCGGCTGCCCTATCGTTAATTTATTTCAATTTTTCTTTTTGGTTTTCTTTTCTTTTTTTTTTTTGTACGGTTCCATTACGCATAATCGTGTATAAGGTCGCGTAACTCGGGGAAGGCGTGAACTCGATCATGCCGATCCGCGGGATATTCTCTCATCGTGTGCGTGGACGACGAACGAATCGTTAGCCCAAGAAAAATACTGTATCGTACTGTGTACAATACACTCGTGTACTAAATGTATGTGTGTGCGTGAATGTGCGTGTGTGTGTGTGTGTGTGTGTGTGTGTGTGTTAAGCGTGCGCATCCGCGAATGATTGGACATTGTATCAGCGTCACGATAATAAACATTTTTCCAATAATTATTAAGCTTCGAACCTTTTTTTTTTGTTATTCGATTACCATCCGCTCTCTCGTTGTAGAGGAGGCCGAATTTGAATTTATTTTTCAAAAAGAAATCGTCTTTTTTTTTGTTTATAAAGGAATATGTTATTTGTTTACTCGAGAGTGCGCGTTCGAATATACCTGTAGCTTGAAATTTGGCGAATTGATAATGGAATACTTGTAAAAAAAAAACATTACACTCAAAATCCTCTAAAAAAAAATGACCCAATGAAAAAAATGTATCAATGTGTATCTTGTACAGAACGTAATGTTTAAAACTGAAAATTATGATACATTATATATATATACAGGGTGTATCTCAACTACTAGTTTTCCGTTCGTGGGCATACAGAGTGTCTCTTTCCGAGCAAAACCCTTTTTTTTAAAAATGTCGTGCGACAAAAATTGGCCGAGATATTCACGAGTAAAACTCGACGCGAGTAAACAATGGCACAGTAGTTTCGGCGTCGGAGCTATCGCCAGCGCGGGTTCGAAGCCACGTTCGGGCAGGTGAATTTGAACCCGAACATTCCCGTTCTGCGGCAGGCAACCTACCAATTCGACCAACGTTTTCTGTTTCTGATTGATCGTTGTACGTCGAACGGATTGGTGCACGGTCCCAGCGCCTGGCTACTTTAAAAGTGAACCTTTTAATTAATTCGTAATTAAATACGTTTCATCATAATCATAGCGAGAAATTTACCAACCCGACTATCTTTTCTTCGTAGCAATGATATGCCAAATGTGTTTCTTATCGTTGTAGCACCTGGCAGACTGAAAAAAGTATCTTTCAATGTTATAAACAAAAATGATTTAACAATAAATTCACTTGCATATTAATTAATCGTGGTCATTATCCGACAAGAAAAAAAAAAAAAATTGAAAAAAATTCACCTGCTTGAACGTGGCTTCGAACCCGCGCTGGCGATAGCTCCGACGCCGAAACTACTGTGCCATTGTTTACTCGCGTCGAGTTTTACTCGTGAATATCTCGGCCAATTTTTGTCGCACGACATTTTTAAAAAAAGGGTTTTGCTCGGAAAGAGACACCCTGTATGCCCACGAACGGAAAACTAGTAGTTGAGATACACCCTGTATATCATATATTATTATTGGTTATAAAATTATATATCACTGTATTTATATTATATGATTGATGAAACGATTAGAAGAGACCACGAGCGTAGGCTTCGATGATGAACGGCACGTACGGATCGCGACCCTGTATCGTGAGAACTTCTTGCCAATAGTCGCCTTTGAGTTCGAACTTTCCTCGATTGACGATCCAGTTGACGACACTTTTGAAAGGGCAAAATAGATCAACGTCCTCGCGACAACGTAGCAAACAACAACAACAACAACAACAACGAAACTTACCGGGTTTGAGGCGAGTTGACGAGTTCCTTTAGCTTACGAATATCGTAAAAGGTTCTTTTGGACGGTGGCTCGGACTGCACGTCAATGAAAACGTCACATTTCTTTTCCAGGCTGCTGCAACACCATCCGAATGCACCACCGCACGGCATTTTTATCCAATTTCCCCTGCTATCCCAAACACGGTACTTGATAAAACTGTCGACAGCTTCGTCGTAATCCATGTCCCTGGTTATCTCGGCGACGCGCCCATAATGGTAGAGCGGCGAATAGGAGATTATCGTGGTTGCGTCCGAGGGTGCGAGATCGCGATGAAGGAGCGGAAGTGCGATCGGTAGGCCGGCGTCGAGACAAACGTAGCCACGTTTCTGATTGCTCGGGATTCTTATACTTATGACGTAGGAACGAGTACTGGAGCCTGTTATGTCCTGTAGACAAGAGAATTCGCGGTTACTTTGCAGAACGTTGTTGCTGCGAAGGATTTTCTTCTCTAAAGGTAAGTCGTCGTTGAATTTCTTTACTTTTAGAACTTTGTCATTTGAAATACAACAAAAATACGCATTTTTTTTTTTTTAAATAACTTTATCTTCACGCAACTATACACGGAGCTGCGCTGACTCGACTTTGAAAAGCGAATGCAGAGCGTACTTACAATCTTTCGCGATACGTTCAAAGCATCGAGAAGAGCAGCGCGAATTTTTTTGTTCGGTGCTTGCCTCGGTGCGGGCTTTTTCGGCTTCGTTTCAATCTTCCCATCCTTCTCCTTTCCATCTTTCGCCTCATTCTGCTTCTCTTTCTTCTTATTCTTCTCCTTTCTGGCTTTCCTCCTCTTTTCATTATTTTTCTTTGCTTCTAATTCTTCGCCGTTTTTTGCTTCTTCTTTTTCCCTTCTCGCAACCGCAGCCTCCAACGACGTTCCCAACAATTTATAAATCTCTGCGAAACAGTTCATTTCTTCCCCGAGAGTATCGTCGTACTCAACGTTAGCCAAAATCGATCTCGATAGGCCACCAAATCGTGGCGCGTTCTCGTAAAGATTCAATACCGCTAGGATCTCAAGCGGCAGGATATTGTTCCATTGGAGATTGTTTGGATCGATGAGAGAACGAACGAGGGGCTCCGTGAGCGGTGAGTCCCTCAAGAGGAAACGGCGCTGGCTGAGTTTCGGCAAGTACTTGAGAATGGTGCGAACGTCCATATGAGGCAGGAGGCATTGCCAGACCTAAGGAAACCGAGACATAGAGAGAGAGAGAGAGAGAGAGAGAGAGAGAGAGAGAGAGAGAGAGAGAGAGAGAGAGAGAGAGAGAGAGAGATAGAACGGTAGGGTTTGAATAAGTGCACCATTAACGTTTACGTACTTTCCTGCTCCTCAGCGCAGTGGGATGAACGTGATCGATCGTGAAGCCCGTCCCCTCGGACAATCTTTTAGCCACGAGATTTGGGTCCTTGCATCTCCGGAATTCCTCCACTCGCCTCAGATAATCCAGTTGCTTGCCCGCCGTCTCGTCGTTGCGATACTCCTTGGAAGTTGCGCACAAACCATCCAGAACGTACTTAACGACGACTCGCTTCTCAACTGGACACGTAACATCATCGTCGCAATTCCTTCCATTCTAACTTATCGTTTCAAAGCTAACTCGTCGGATATTTCCTTACCGTCCAGACTGTCAAGATCAAGGTGCGAGAGTCTCAGAATATTCTTGTGACTCCAGCCGTATCTGGCCCTGTGTCGTCCCACGAAAATTGCAAGATCCGTCGCGTTCTGATCGACGTACCACTTGTTAACTGCGTTCTTCCAGCCTCGACCCCAGCCTATTCGACCCTTAGCTTCGTTAGCCGCGTTTGGCTCGAGCCTGCACAGGTACGAAGCGTACTTGACGAATAGTGCGATGGAATTCCAGTCCTTGCAGTGTTCGCCCAGAAAGTAGTACGCCGAGGCTCGAAGCTTATCGCTTATCTTTTGTCGAGCGCACATCGCCAGGGCGAACATCAGGGTGTTCGGCTTGCGCACCAGACCCGAATCCATCGCCTAGTTTCATTAAAATTTTGGGGGAAATAGAGAGACGAATATATTAATGTACGATAATTGGAGATTTAATTTGGTATATCATAACGAAGATTATATATGTCGTAAATAAGATTTATCTATAAATAATATTTAATTCGGTATATCGTAATGGCGATGACATATCGTAAATATGATTTATCTATAAAAAATAATTAGACCTGAGTATTTTTGTTTTAGAACTTTTGTATTTTAGTACTTTGGTACTGGAAAGTGATAGTATTTTTTATAATTTTCGTACTTTAGACGTCTCTTTTTTATTATTTTTAGAATTATAATATTTTTTTGAATATTTTAGCATTTTGTATTTCAGTAATTCATTTCTGTATTTCAGAATTTTCGTATTTTTTTAAAATAATTTGCGCCTTTTCGATACATTAGCATTTTTATATTTTCGACGGCAGTATTTCGACGGCAGTATGGAAGAACGTGCTATCTCAAATTGTGATAGAAGAACGTGCTATCCCAAATTGTGATAGAAGAACGTGCTATCTCAAATTGTGATAGAAGACCGTGCTATCTCAAATTCTGATAGAAGAACGTGCTATCTCAAATTATGAGACAAGAACGTGCTATCTCAAATTGTGATAGAAGAACGTGCTATCTCAAATTGTGATAGAAGAACGTGCTATCTCATATTATGAGAGAAGTACGTGCTATCTCAAATTGTGATGGAAGAACGTGCTATCTCAAATTGTGATAGAAAAACGTGCTATCTCAAACTGTGATAGAAGAACGTGCTATTTCGATCAGACAACATATTTTCATTGATACAGCACTGGTATTTGGGGCACCTCAGTATACAGAGCACTTTTTCTGCAAGGTTATTTAATTTTCTAATATTATTTTGCTCGATAATAGAAAAAAATTAAGATATGTTTGAATAAACAACTTTTTTTAAATAATCAATATATTTATTTATATGCAATTTTTAGAACCTACAGTTACTGTAGGTTCTAAAAATTCTGTATAAATAAATATATTGATGATTAAGAGAAAGTTTCTAATATCATTTAGCTCGTTAATAGATTTAGCTCGATAATAAAAATTAAGATATGTTTAAATAAACAACTTTTTTAAATTATCAATATATTTATTTATATGGAATTTTTAGAACCTACAGTTACTGTAGGTAACTGGTCAATTCCATATAAATAAATATATTGATGATTAAAAAAAAGTTGTTTATTCAAACATATCTTAATTTTTTTCTGTTATCGAGCTAAATCATATTAGAAAATGAAATAACTTAACAAAAAAAGTGCTCTGTATACTGAGGTTCCCCAAATACCAGTGCTGTATCAATGAAAATATGTTGACTGATCGAGATAGCACGTTCTTCTAGCACAATTCGAGATTGCACGTTCTTCTATCACAATTTGAAATAGCACGTTCTTCTATCACAATTTGACATAGCACGTTCTTCTCTCATAATACGAGATGGCACGTTCTTCTATCACAATTTGAGATAGCACGTTCTTCTATCACAATTTGAGATAGCACGTTCTTCTATCACAATTTGGGATAGCACGTTCTTCCATCACAATTTGAGATAGCACGTTCTTCCATACTGCCGTCGATTTGGCGCAAATAAAATCAATGAGAATGTCTCTAGCGCCGGAAATACGATTTTTTCCAACTTTCATCCCCCGATAACGGTGGGTTCCGGAAGTTTAAAATCGTTGCCAATTTTTTTCTGGCTATCCTTAGGAACTGTGAACATTCGGCGCAAATAAAATAAATGAGAATGTCTCTAGCGCCGGAAATACGATTTTTTCCAACTTTCACCCCCCGATAACGGTGGGTTCCGGAAGTTGAATATCGTTGCGATGGCATGCAATTGCACGCCATAGGCATGTCATTGCACGCCATTGACAGGCCATTGCACGCCATTGGCACGCCATCGGCATGTTATTACCCGCCATTGGCACGCCATTGGCATGCCAATGCACTCCATTTTCATGCCATTGTACGCGATTGCACGCCATTGGCATGCCATTGCCCGCCATTGGCACGCCATCGGCATGTTATTACCCGCCATTGGCATGCCAATGCACACCATTTTCATGCCATTGTACGCGATTGCACGCCATTGGCATGCCAAATCTCGCCGTTGCACGCCATGGCACGCCATTGGCATGGCATTGCACGCCATTGGCATGCAAAATGAGAATTTCTCTAGCGCCGGAAAAACGATCTTTTCCAACTTTCACCCCCCGATAACGTTGGGTTCCGGAAGTTTAAAATCGTTGCCAATTTTTTTCTGGCTATCCTTAGGCACTGTGATCATTCAGCGCAAATAAAATAAAGGAGAATGTCTCTGGCGCCGGAAATACGATTTTTTCCAACTTTCACCCCACGATAACGGTGGGTTCCGGAAGGTTAAAATCGTTGTCAATTTTTTTCTGGCTATCTTTAGGCACTGTGAACATTTCGACGGCAGTATGGAAGAACGTGCTATCTCAAATTGTGATAGAAGAACGTGCTATCCCAAATTGTTATAGAAGAACGTGCTATCTCAAATTGTGATAGAAGAACGTGCTATCTCAAATTCTGATAGAAGAACGTGCTATCTCAAATTATGAGACAAGAACGTGCTATCTCAAATTGTGATAGAAGAACGTGCTATCTCAAATTGTGATAGAAGAACGTGCTATCTCATATTATGAGAGAAGTACGTGCTATCTCAAATTGTGATGGAAGAACGTGCTATCTCAAATTGTGATAGAAAAACGTGCTATCTCAAACTGTGATAGAAGAACGTGCTATTTCGATCAGACAACATATTTTCATTGATACAGCACTGGTATTTGGGGCACCTCAGTATACAGAGCACTTTTTCTGCAAGGTTATTTAATTTTCTAATATTATTTTGCTCGATAATAGAAAAAAATTAAGATATGTTTGAATAAACAACTTTTTTTTAATAATCAATATATTTATTTATATGCAATTTTTAGAACCTACAGTTACTGTAGGTTCTAAAAATTCTGTATAAATAAATATATTGATGATTAAAAGAAAGTTTCTAATATCATTTAGCTCGTTAATAGATTTAGCTCGATAATAAAAATTAAGATATGTTTGAATAAACAACTTTTTTAAATTATCAATATATTCGTGATACGGATATTCGTGATAGAATTTTAGTATTTTCTGCATTTTAGTGCTTGATAATTTTTTTGTATTTCAGTACTTTGCAATTTTAGTACTTCACTATTTTAGTATTTATTTCCTGGTTTTATTGTCATATTATTTTTTAATATTTAATCCTATTATTTCAACATTTTATTATTTCATTATTATAATAATTATTCCAGCGTGTTTTTTTTACCTGTGGATTTTTACAGTCCTCATAACATACCCGACAATATCCCTTACACGAATTCCTTGCGCAATGCCTTTTTGTTATTACAATCAGAGTGAAATCTTATTATTGTACAAAATATCGAAATAATTTTCATCACGAGTACAGTCGATTTTTTTGCGGGCGTAAATAAACAATCAGATATACAGAAGCCATATATATATATATATATATATATATACATATATAAATAAATAATCACCAATTTGATTTTGTCGAGAGGCACGAGTTCGGTATTTTCGTTAGCGGCCAAAATTTCCACCGATCGCATGTGTTTCCCTTCGGCATAATAATCATTGTCATTCCGTCGCTTTGCAATGTAATGTGGCGTGTCATTCGCGACGTAAAGAAAGCAGAGAAATCTTTTCAGAGCTTTGTCGCTTTCGAGCGTTGCATTGTTTGCCTCGGCCATTTCGGTCTCTTTCGTCGCGACGAAAATTCACCGATTGTAAGCATATATTTATATATATTATATATATATATATATATATATAGATATATAAACTTATATTTTTACTGTACGCGTCTCTGCGCGATTTTTTTTTTTTTATAAAGCTTCACAAAGATTCGAAGGACTTCCAAACGAACGCTAAACACGCAAAAGTAACGCGTGAAAAACACCACAATTTAAGGGCCAAGTGACAAAGGAAAGGATAAACAATGTGACAAAGCAAGCTCGGGCAAAGGAACACGACACGGGCGTAACCGGAAGAACCGAAAAATCGGCACGCATGCCAGGCGCGGCAACTGTGCGACCGTGAACCGGAAGTTAACGTTCGCGAGATGTCCCCGTGGGATTGTCAAAGTTCTTTGAGGGACTCTCAGGTTGTAACGGATCTCGCGGAGTCACCGCGACATGTCGCTAGTGGACCTGTTGGAGCTTTTTACGAGACTCTCGGAATCACCGCGTGATGTCGCCAGCCGGAGGCATCAAAGTTCCTTGTGGGACTCTCAGTTCGTAACGCGTTTCGCGGATTCGCCGCAAGATGGCGCCAGCGGGGGGTTTTCAGAGTTCCGAACAGGACTCCGCGTCCTCGGCGAGATTCTCGATGTCGTCGCGAGATGTCGCCAAACCTGCTTTTCGGAGTTCTTTACTGGTACCGCGAGTCCCAAGCGTGACTCATTCAGTCTCCGGGAGATGTCGCCAACAGTTCTGTCAGAGTCAGCAAGATTCTCGAAGTCGCCGCGAGATGTGGCCAAACCTGCCTTTCGGCGTTCTTCACTGGTATTGTGTCCGTTGGACACTCTTAATAAAAAAAATAAAAAAAATCTTCACTGGTACCGCGAGTCCCAAGCGTGACTCACTGAGTCGCCGCGAGATGTCGCCAGCAGTATTGTATCTTGTCTCTCGCAAGATCCGTCGATTTACCGTAAAATTTCTGAGTTTGGCAACTCTTGTGCCTCGCGACTGCAGAGTGGCGTCATCATACGGCGGCGCGGCGTGCCTCGTTTTGCCCAACGCCGTGTTGCGTCAGCTATCGAAACTGATCGTAATATTCACTCTCAGCTACACACGCATAACACACACCACACACACGCACGCGTACGTACCTCGCGAGGGGTACGAGGCGTTCGCTGATCGATCGTAGAGTTTATTCCACGGTCGGCCAACGATCAGCTCAGTCAACGTTTCTACACGCGTCAAGTGTCTCGAGAGCACACAAGGTAAGATTTGAACGACGAAAATAACTTCTCGGCGTTTCGAAATGCCATTGTCGCGAGTGACGAGTGCGCGGTCATCCTTTTTTAATTTTCGTTTGTTTTTTTTTTTTTTTTCTTCAAATTATCGCATAAACGTGCAAGGCAAAGAAAAACCCATGCGTCAGCTCTCGTGCGAGGAAATTCTTCGTATTTCCTGTAAAGCGAACACGCAAACGACATGGCGTTTCCCCGCGATTCGAGCACGTGTTACATTAGCATGGAACGTTCCCGAATCGTTGAAGCTTCGATTCACACCTCTCTTCTAAAGATCACCTCGCGATATCATTTTTGGATGTCCCAGGGGCGTTATGTAACTTTTGTCTGGCCGTTAGCCAGTGTGCTCCACTTGGCTTAGCTTTCTTCACCCGCGTATTACTCGAAAAGCCTTTGTCATTTTTTTTAATTCATCGTCGTTTTCGCGTTCGTTTTTTCTTCGTCGAATTTCACGAGCCGAGCAACGCGCGATAATTGATCGGAAGTGAACGATCTCGCGCGCGCGCGCATGTTATCCGTTCGAACGATTCTTCTATTTTTTTTCTTTCCCTTCTGGAAAAAGGCCAAACTTGAAGAATCGAGAACATTCGCCGAGTTCGGTTGACCTTGCCATTGAAGAAATACGCAAAAATCACGCACGTGGACTGACAGCAACGGAATCTCTTTTTTTCCTTTTAATTGCGATCAAGCGAAGTGTTAAGAATCGGGATAGGATCGCGCAATAGCGCGTGCGCGTGTGTCACAATCGGCGGACGCGCCCCCTCCCCTCCCGCTCCCTCCCCTCCCGTCCCCTCCTCTTTTCTACACGCTCGTGAAAAATTCCGAAGTTAGATAATAAGCTTTTTGTCTCTAACATCGAGAATCTTCTTGACCTTTGATCGAATTGGCAGGATTTTTTTCTCGCAATTATCGATATTTTGCAACCTACCCTTCTCGTATTTCGCAAGATAAATTCTTTCGACATTCATCGATTAAAAAAAAAAAAAGGAATAATTTTGAAAATCCTCGTTTTTTTTTTTTCTTCAGAAAATCCAATAGCCATGGGTGTACCGCCAGGTGACGTTGAGAAAGGAAAGAAGGTAAGAATAATTTCTGCTTTACGCACGATTTCTATAGCGAGGCGTTTTTTTTTTTTCTTTCGTGCCTCGAACAGTCGCGCAGCGCCATCTTTTGGCTAGACGCGCCGCCATATTGGCATTCGCGATCCACGCGCGCCTGCCACACAATTTATAACTCTTACGTCAAATATTCTTGCGCACGGGTGTGTCCCAATGGGTCGTGTAATTTTAAACCGGTGCATACCAGCCTCTCGCAACTGGTCAAGAAAACGAGCGTGTGTCACATATACGCGACGTTTTATTTTTCATTCTCGACCGGGTGTGCGAGGCGCCTTCGGCATTGATTTATCTTTAAATCGCGTCCACGTGACAAACAAATTTACACATATTATGGATCACACATTGTAATTATCTTTCACAATGTCTTCTTCGTTAAATGGATTAATGAAATTTTTTAAATTCAAATAGTTTCAATATCGTCTTCTTGAAAATAAAGTTACAGCCATTTGAATATTGTCGAATGTCTCAAAATGACGTCACTCATTTTTAGAACGCGCTAGAAAACAATCGATACGAACAATCGAATGACTCTGGCGAGTCGAAACTCGTGGCGAAGGTGTATGTTCACCCGCCGCGCCTCCGAGTCCCGCGTCCAAAGTATTGCCAGATCGAGAACGTTACGTCGTCAGTCTACTTAATTTACGTAGCTCGTATAATAATAATGACAATGAAATTCCACTCGTGTATCGTTTGCCAATCGTATCTAATTTTTTTGTCTACCTTTCATTCGGGGAATGGCGAAAAGATTTTCGTCCAGAGGTGCGCTCAATGCCATACGATCGAGGCCGGCGGCAAGCACAAGGTCGGCCCCAATCTCCATGGTATGGTCGGTAGGAAAACGGGTCAAGCGCCGGGCTTCTCTTACACGGAGGCGAACAAAGCTAAAGGTAATTCTTTTTTTTTGTTCTCTTCTATCTTCCAATTCGCAGAATTGAAACAATTGAAACAACAGTAACAACAATAATTGCTGAATAGCAACATTCAATAATGAAAATGACACGACGAGTAATAATTTTTGAAAAATTGATTTATTCACGCTAAACTTTGGCTTTGCAAATGAGATTGTGCATTGCCAATTGAAGATTCAATTCGATCATCGATAAAAGTATTTTCAATTGTCACAATAATTAATAATAGTAATAATGTTAATTGTACGAATAAATCATGATACGTGCGCGCAGGCATCACCTGGACGAAGGATACGCTCTTCGAGTACCTCGAGAATCCGAAGAAGTACATTCCGGGCACGAAGATGGTGTTCGCCGGCCTCAAGAAGCCCCAGGAGCGCGGCGACCTGATCGCTTATCTCGAGCAAGCGAGCAAGTAAAGCGAGCCAACGCTTTTGGAATTAGTCTCAACGAGTGATTTTTCGGACGAGATGAGATTACCTCGAGAGACAGGAGAAGCGAGCAAGAAGATGGAAAGGATCGAGGTGGCTGAGCGAACCGCAGAGAGAGACAGAGAGAGAGAGAGAGTCGAGGCCTGAAACGCGTTCACGACCAGGCACATTATAGTAAAATTATCATCGGGACGAATACCAAAAATCGTGCGTGTTCATCTCTCCCCTCTCCCTTTCTCTCTCTCTCTCTGTCACACACCCACACACACACACACACACACAACAAGACTCAGTACCATTTCGCAATACACACATCCACGCGTTCGATCTCGTCACTAACAAAAAAAGAACTCCGAACCGTAGCCACTCGATCGTTCGTTAGTATCGAATTGTTATTGTTAAACAAAAGTAGGCAATATAAACATCGTAATTTATCCGATAAGTACGAGAGCAAAAAAAAAAAAAAAACAAACGACAGCAGCAACAAAGAAAACCAAAAGATTGAAGAAGTAGAAAACCAACGTGGAGGGGAAGAAAATGATCAGAGCGCGTTATACTAGCGTGTTTTATACGCTCGCTCCTACGGATTGGAAATTTCCCTCCGGTTCACAAACTCCGCACCGACGATATTTCTTTTTTTCTTTTTCTTTTCTTTTTTTTTTTTTCTCTTATACGATTAGACTTTGCGGTCGACTCTGGGGAAACGTCCCGACACACTCTCTCCGCAAATTATTATTTGTCATTATTTATTAACCGTGTACAGTACGAAAAATGCACTGGCATCCGTCACCCATGTATAGACATACATACACTCCTATAAATAGTATATGCGTGTATGTGTGTGCGTGTATATATATATATATATATATATATATATATATATATATATGTAGCACGCAGTATATGTATACTATGTCATGTATAATACCGTACTACTATTATAGGTATATACCAAATAAATATATACTATACAAGCTACATTACACTACTATTATAATATATAGTTATATAATAAAATATTACATATATACATATATAATTTTATTATATTATATATATATGTAATATATATATATTATATTTTATATAATATATTAGGTATATATCATAATAGTAGTATGGTATTATATATTACATAGTACATAGTCTTATGCACTACTATTATAATACATAGTTATATATATATATATATATATATATATATATATATATATATATATATTACATATATATATAATATAATAAAATTATATATGTATATATGTAATATTTTATTATATAATATATATATATATATATATATATATATATATATATATATATATATAACATATATATATATAATATAATAAAATTATATATGTATATATGTAATATTTTATTATATAATAACTATATATTATAATAGTAGGGTATAGGACATGTATACTATGTAATATATAATACCATACTACTATTATGATATATAACTAATATTATATAATATATATATAATATATTTTATTATATATTATATAATAACTGTGTATTATAATAGTAGTGTATGAGACATGTATATTCTGTAGTATATAATATACTACTATTATGATATATACCTAATATTATATAAAATATTATATATATAATATAATAAAATTATATATGTATATATGTAATATATAATACCATGCTATTATTATATATACCTTATATATATATATATATATATATATATATATATAATATATATTATATAATAATTATATATACTATGTAATATGTAATTACTATTATAGTATATGCGAAATATATAATAGTAAATACTCTAAAAGTAATACGTTACTATTATATTACATATATATAACTATTCATTCTCATAGTAGTACATAGGGCATGGTATACGTATACTATATACTATATATATATATATATATATCTTGTATGCGTGCATTAGTGTATATACTTACCAATATATACTCGGCGAGTATATCGTTGCGAGAATGAAATGAAAGAAAAAAAAAGACAGGCATGAAGCAGAAAAAAATTGAAACAGTTGGAGAGAAAGAGCAGGTGGGAGTGAAAGGAAACAAAAAAAATACAGATTCGGCCACGATTATACACACGAGAGTTTGAATTTCTTTCGTGACAAAAAACGAAGATCCTCGTTTTCTATTGAAACGTTGCACCACTCATAGTTTTCGTTTTTTTTTTTTTCTTGTTGTTTTTTCCATTACTTCGTCGTTTCTTTGGTGTTGCGGTGCGATAAGACCTAAGGAGGAAGGGGATGCGGTTGTTCTTCGAGCGGAAGTCTCGTCCGGCTCGCGAAGCACGCGCGAATGATGAATGACTAGCTTGGGATCAGTATCGGAAAAACACTCGGGGTGGTTCGTGCGCTTTTTTTCTTTTCGTTTGTTGTTCATTTATTCTTTTATTTTTCTTCGTTTTGTTGATTGTTCAATGATGTTTAAATTTGACGAAGAGGAGAAGAACGAAGATACGAGGGATGTAAAGATGATGAGCAAAGATTCTTACGAGTGTTTGGTGAGCAAGGAGAGAGACGAGTCGTCGAACGGCGAGGAGGCGAGCTCCGAAGTACGACGCAGGGACAAGTGCTCGTTGAGAAATCGACTCAATCGCGTGTTTAGCGTTAGCGGCAATCTACGAAATTCTCGAAGCTCGAAGAGCCCAACGAATTCGCCGAAGGACTCGGTCAGCCCTACGAGGCTCAGCCCTTCGATGAGGAACAAGTTTCGTTACTCTTGGCAATCCTCGAACTTCTCATCGTCCAACAAGGACATTCGGTCGCCAACGAGTCCGAAGATATTCTCGGCACGTTCTTTCAACGATTCGCCAGCCGCAACAGAAACATCCGGGCACTCGGAGATGATATCCGCGGAGCTGAGCGACACGAGGTAGGAGAAAATTAATGCTCGCATCGGATTACACGCGTCTCGAGGACCAGCCACTTTGCGATTAACGTAAAAAAAAGTGATAAAAACATTGACGATTGGTCTCGAAGATTTTTTTTTTTCGTATTATTAAAAGTTTCGAAAATATGCGAGGGTAGGATCGAGAGCGAGACATCCGGTAAATGCGCGGACAGGAAGCGGTCGCCTCAAGGGCTCCTTGGGCATAATACCAAAGATTGCAAAAGTAGATAAAAATATAATATAAGAGCAATCATATCTGCATTAATTTATATTCATGGAATATTCTGCTAATTAAAAATACATTTTCGTTAATTAATATCAATGCAATATTTGGCCAATCAAAAAAAACAATTACATTAATTAGTATCAATTGATGTAATATTTGGCCAATGGAAAATTCATTTGAATTATTTAATGTAATATTGAACCAATCAAAATTTCTTTTTTTTTTTTATTATTGGTTTATATGTTAAAAATTTGTTTGAAATTTTATTTTAAACCAATCACATTAATTAATATTAATTAATGTGATTGATTAAAAAGAAAATTTTAAACAAATTTTAAAAATATAAACCAATAATAAAAACAAAACAATTTTGATTGTTTTAATGTTACATTAAATAATATTTTATATTACAAAAATTTATTTTTATTTTTAAAATTTGTTTATACTTTCAAAATTTGTTTAAAATTTTATTTTAAACCAGTCACATTAATTAATGTTAATTAATGTGATTGATTTGAAATAAAATTTAAAGTTTTAAAACATAAACAAACGTTTAAAATATAAAATATGTAATGTGATATTAAAACAAACAATTTTTTTTTTATTTTTGGTTTATATTTTAAAAATTTGTTACATTTTTTGAAAATATAAACAAATTTTTCAAATAAAACTAACTTTTTATAATATAAAATATTATTTTATGTAATATTGAAACAAACATTTTTTTTTCATTATTGGTTTGCATTTTAAAAATTTGTTTAAAATTTTATTTTAAACCAATCACATTAATTAATATCAATTGTGATTGATTTGAAATAAAATTTAAAAAATATAAATCCATAATAAAAAAAAAGAAATTTTGATTGATTTAATGTTACATTAAATAATTCGAATGAATGAATGTTCGGCCAATCAAAAGTACAATTAGTTTTATTCCACCGTAAAGTGTGCTACACATTTTTACACTTCCTTTGTACATGAATCGCTGACCTCAGTATTTCATTGTTACATTTTGACTTAACTACCGTTTATATTCACAATTATCGGTTTTGTTCTTAGATCTCTAAGCTAAATTTCTACGTCTTTCACTCCCCCATTGTTGTTCGATTCTTGGTTTAATTCTTTCATATGATTTTATGAATTTGCATATTTCCGGTCTAATTTGTCTTCCTCCTTCCTTTCCTTTTTTTCTCTCTCTCTCTCTCACTATATCGATTAAAATAATACGAAGCCGATGAAAAATACATTTACAATGTTCTTACGATTAGCAAGTTTTCGTCGATTTAATGTCGTTTCCGGAAGTCGAGACCTAGCTCAATGCGAAACCTTGAGAAATCGGGTCACCGAGAGGGTGCATTGGCCGTGTTTGGCAAACGGATAAAAAAGATTTGCTCTTATTCCGTGGAGAAATTACATATATATGTATGTATTAGGGAAACTAATCGCGATGCGGAGCGGGTCGATGCGCGACCTCGTCTCGGCAATAACGCTCCTTCCCATCGCCAATTTTCGCCGTAAGGTGGCCACGTGTGTCCGATATTTCCGTACAAAAAAAACAGTTGCGATTTTTATAAATTCGCAAATACAAATGCCTCTCCTTACTGGAAAATGATCGTTCGAGGGCCCAAACATTGCGAAAAACAATTGCAAAATCTGTTGATCGAAAGATTTTTTTTTTTTTTGTTTTGTTTATTTCCCAAAAGTCGTGTTTTGACATTTTCTGTGAAGTGACAAAAGAAAAAATAACGTCGATCTTTCGCGGC
This sequence comes from Ophion ventricosus, assembly GCA_963932345.1. NCBI lineage: Eukaryota > Metazoa > Arthropoda > Insecta > Hymenoptera > Ichneumonidae > Ophion > Ophion ventricosus. The sequence continues at coordinate 887,294 of OZ010716.1, read as the reverse complement.
GGCGGGCACGCGTTTTCCCTTGTGTGCTTTTCGTCCCTCATTGCGGCCGCTCGCGCCTGCGCTCTATTCCGGTCGACGAAGGAGCGCGCGCGCTACTGCCCCCCCCCCCCTGCCGGCCATCCCTCTCTCCCTCTTTCCCTCTCTCTCCTCTCTCTGGCACACGCGCCGTTGCTCCGCTCGCTGTCAGAACGCGCTGCGCCCCCGAACGATAAACGTGTCGCGTTTACGTGCCTCGTAATTTCTTTGGTCGAGCGTCGTTCTCGCTATTAATTTTTTCTTCACGCTTCTAATCGTCACAATCAGGTAAGTTTTTGTTGTTCAATTAGATGAAAATGAATGTTTTTTTTTTTTTTTTTTTCATTCGCGAATTCTCCTGTTGTCACAATTGTCATGTTTATCGCGAGACGCGGCGGCGTCGTGAAGCCGAGTAATGAAAAAAAAAAAAAAATTCTAAATACCGACACTGTTGACAAAATCGCCGCGTACTTTTTTTTTTTTATAAGAGCAAGGACGCTCGTTTGCGAACGTTGTCATCGACGTAAACATGTCGCGACGAATCGAAAATCGTCGTACGCGAGAGATCTTCCGTCATTGACAAATTCGCTCGCGCGTATCGGTGTGTTCGATGTTTTTTTTTGTTTTTTTTTTTTCATCGCTTTTCCGAAGACCGTTGCGGGGGTGACGCTTTATTATTGCGGTTTTTAAATCACTTTGGACTTGGCCCTTTACATTTTATATAAGGAAATTATAAGAAACAAAATTTAAAAAAAAAAGGCAAAATATAGCTTCGCGCGTGTTTTTGGCGAATTTACTTTCTTTTCGATTTAATATATTTTTCTTCAATTTAACTTTTATTTTTTATATTTGTTTTTTTTTTCTTCAGGAAAAACATTTTTTTCCTGAAAAAAATTTCTTAAATTTCTTAAGAAGAAAAAATGTGTGAATGAAAAAAACAAAAGATAAAATCGAATATAGATTGCAGTAAATTCGGACAAAATTGAAATGCATATTGTTCTTCCTTTTTTTGATGTTTATTTGTAATTTTTCTTATTCTCATTAGTTATTCTTCATTTTTATTAGTTATCCTTAATTTTCATCAGTTATTCTTCATTTTTATTAATTATTCATTTTCATTAGTTATTCTTCATTTTTATTAATTATTCTTCATTTTCATTAATTTTTTTTTAAATTCCCATCGGTTATTCTTTATACCGAGACGTTTTTTTTTCTTTATTAAATTTTCATTAGTTATTCTTTATTTTCATTAGTTATTCTTCATTTTTATTAATTATTCTTCATTTTCATTAGTTACTCTTCATTTTCATTAGTAATTCTTCATTTTCATTCATTTTTTTTAAATTCCCATCGTTCATTCTTTATACCGAGACGTTTTTTTTTCTTTATTAAATTTTCATGAGTTATTCTTTATTTTCATTAGATATTCTTCAGTTTTATTAATTCTTCATTTTCATTAATTTTTTTTTAAATTCCCATCGGTTATTCTATACACCGAGACTTTTTTTTTCTTTATTAAATTTTTATCACTTATTCTTTATTTTCATTAATTATTCTTCATTTTTATTAATTTTTTTTTTTAATCCCCATCGGTTATTCTTTGTACCAAGTAGTTTTTTCCTTCGTTAAATTTTAATAAGTTCGTTTTTTTTTCATTATTAATTATTTTCCCTAATTGCCATTGGATATTCTTTCTTTCCATTCGTATTTCTCGTTGTTGTTCAACTCCTGAGCAGCACAGGGTGCAAAGGAGTGAACACGTATAAAAGTGCCTCGTCCGCGTCCATAATACGATTTGTACGGTAGAATGAGCATGCCGAGAGATGGTGGTGGAGGGTATCTCTCTCCCCGGATCATATCGCCTGAAAAGTAGGTCTAGGGAATCAGCTGTGTGGTTTGACCGTCGGGGTCACGCGTGCGCAAAGCTCCTTACGATATATATATATATATAATATATATATATATATAACACATGGGTCATTAAGTCCCGGGACTAACCAGTAAAAACACATATTTTTTTTTGGCAAATTTCGACTTTATTCATCAACATAGTCACTTATATATATATATATATATATATATATATATATATATATATATATATATGGGGCATTCCATACCAATTCGACCTGGGTCTGACCCTCGACCCTTCAAATCTGGTTCCCGATTTTTCCTCTCATTACTCTCACTCTATCAAGCAATTACAATTTTTTTCAGATTTTTCAAAATAAATTTGAGTGCGTCATGAATTTTTGAATTTTTTTTTTGAACACCTCGATGGCCGCAATCGAAAAATCTGAAAAAATTCCCAAAAATACGGTGTCAGATGTAAAAAATGTTGGTGTAAAATTCATAATGTCTGGGCTTTTGCTTCAACCCGTTTTTTAGCTTTTTGAGCAAAAAAAAATGAAAAAAATAAGAAGCAGAGGTCAATTTACTGTAGACTGTTGCTCGAAATTTTGTATGCATAGTACCAGATTTTTAAAAAAATTTCTCCGATTTTTCTGAAGTGTATTTTGTAATTTTCGAATTTTTTTTTTTTATCATGGTTGACAAAGACCCTAATTAGGGATTTGGAAATGATGCGAACTGCACTAACAATAAGCGTAAGATGCCTGGTGAGGTTCGGTACACTCTAAACTACTATTGAACTACTACTGTAGACAGTAGCTTGAATATTTTTGATGATAGCGAACGGTTTTTGGAAATTTTTAAAGATTTTTTAAATCATTTTTTTCTGTAATATCATCGTAAAATCATGATTAATTAAAAGCGGTCATGAACAGTGATCGCTCTTAATTAAATAATTAATTAATTAATTTAAAATCCACAACATTATAGAGAAAAAAAAATTAAAAAAAGTCTGCAGAACCTTTTTATTATATCAAAAATCATTTTAAAGGCACATGTGATATAAAAATGTGTTGACGCATCTCAGATTGTCAGTGATGGAAATACTACTCTCTACGATGATTTCATTGTAGTTTCTGGAATAAAGCGTAGATAAAACCATGCGAATTGATGATTAAAATTGATATTGATTGTTAAATTAAAAATTATTTCCGCTCTTAATTATTTAATTAAGAGCGATATATATATATATATATATATATATATATATATATATATATATATATATATATATATATATATATATATATATATATATATATATTAGTACACGTGGGCGCACGCGCGCGGCCTAAGTGGACACGTATATTGGATATAGCATGGATTTTTCCGACCTTCGAACAAAATTGTTGACCTGGAACGTGTCTCTGCTTTTTTTTTTCTATTAATATTGATACTATTATTATCGCTATTGTTGGTATCATCTTCTTAATATTATCTTGTTAATATTAGAGGTTGGATCGGGCCGGAAAAGACGCGTGCTTCATTTTCGAGACCGTTTTTTTTTTTTTTTTTTTTTCGTCAATATGTGCCTTTACGCGCTGGCGTAATGTGACACGCGTAACTATACTCGAACAATCTCTAGAGCAGCGCAGGCGGTTACGAAATAAATGTTGTAGATATTGGTACGAATAAAAGAGAAGTCAGGAAGAAGCATTCACTGGGCGTTTCACCCATGTATAGGCTAGGAAAAATTTCGAAAGTAAGAACTTTTTAGGTGCAAATACGCAAAATTGTTACAAGAACAATTGTATTTGCACCTAAAAGTTCGTACTTTCGTGCTTATTGACTGGTCTAATAGGTCACTACGTGATTTAAACTCGTCCGCAAGAGAGATACGTAATGGACCGGCGGCCATGACCGACTGCGGCAAAGTTGTTTTGCCCGTGCCTCTCGTCGATAGCCGCGAGTAGTAAATTGAAATTTCGCAAGATTCTCGCGCGCATCAAGCGAGACCAGGAAACGAGATTTATCAACGATAAAAAATAAATTAAAAAAAAACAACAACAACAACAACAACACCCATAAATCTTTTGCCTCGTGGGGTCTTTCATTTGAATTATCCTCATCGTCGTACTCGTATTTTTATCGCTGACGGAAGATCTCACGTCATCGTGCCATCAACGCAATACAAACATTTGACGCGCGACGAGGACGTACGGGAAATTCGTACTCTTGTGCAAAGATTGACTCCGTGCGTAGAGTAGTGACATCTGGTGGCGAAACATTCAAACTATACTCAGGGCCAAGCCTACAATAGAAATTATACGTGAAAAAAACTAAACATAAATATCGGTAAAGATTGAAATTTGCGATACGCCCCCTCCCCCCCCCCCCCCCCCCCCCGAAACGTGTGAAAGAGTCTAGTCAATAATTTTGGCATTAGCGCATCGTTTTACCCGCACACCACACACACACGATGTCGCATTTATTTGCAGAATGAAATACTCGCCGCAACAGCAACAAAAGGAGCGCAAGTCCGAGAGCGATTCGACGACAGTGGCGCCATCAGTTGGCTCGCCTGAGAAAACGATAACGCGTCAACGTGACACGCCGAGAGCGACACTTTCGAGATTCGCGATTGGCCGCGATAGAGACGCAAACTCGAACGGAATGTTCGCGTGGATGCGAGTCTTTCGACTCGCCACGATGCTACATCAAATCGACTGTTAGAAAATCGATCGTAATGCGTGAAAGAAAAAAAAAACAGAAGAAAAAAAGTAACGCCTCGATATTATAGATTCTTTAAGAGTTGCCGATCGCGTTTCGTCGATAATGGCCGATCTCTTCTAACCGTGAATATTTATTTCCGGTCACTTGGGTGCGTAAAAAAGCCAGATTAACGACCCTGAATGGAGCATAATAAGAGAGAGAGAGAGAGAGAGAGAGAGAAAGAGAGAGAGAGAGAGAGAGAACGTTTGTTTATTTCGTGCTCTGGAAGAAGTGAGAGAGAGAGAGAGGATTGGATAGTTGCATGACAAATCCTCTCTCTCTCTCTCACACACTCTTCGGTAGAAAAATTCGTAAAGTCGAATAAAAATAATATAAAAACGCTTCGAGCTACTCGTTTATTCGCATCGTCATGAGTAAACGCGTCAGTGGCGCGTTATATTCGTACTCCATTGCGAAACTGTAGTCGAACAGTAATTAGGAACGAGAAAGCAAAAAAAAAAAAAAAAAAAGAAAACATTGAAAAGAGAGCCAAGCGATGGAAACACTAAAAATCAGACATTCCTACGGGAAGTAACGTCGAGAATGGGCGCGCGCAGTGAGAAGAAAAGAATTTCACTCGATCGCCGCAAGGAACGCTGCATTCTCGGCGAACTTCGCGCACTTCCGATTTGCATGTACGAAGATTCGAGAGCCGTGGACAAAAAAAAGAATTATAGAATGTGAGCAGTAATATGTATATATATGTATACAGGCAAAACTTTACCCATGTTGAAACTCGTTGAACTATTGGAAAAATATATATTTTGTGACAAGGTGCATGGAAAGCGAGAGAGAGAGAGAGAGAGAGTGGCGTAGAGCGGCTAATAAATTATTCACTTCATGCGGTAATTGCGACTGTTTTATTTGTGCAGTCCCGAACAGCGACCTCGCGCGGCATACAATTGTACCATAATCGTCATTATTATTTTAGTTTTCTCTGTGAACTTGGCCAACCAACTTTAACTTTTTGATATTATTTTTATATCGTTTGTGATTGATTGTGCGATCAATTAAAACGTTTGTGAGGACGTTGTTTGCTTGAAAAATGAGAATTAAAAATTGTCGGTAAGTTACCGACCCGACTACCGACGAGTGAGCGACTCGACTTTGCCTTTTCGATGGTTTTTTTTTTAATATTTGAATCGTTTGTAGGACATTTGTGGTTGATTGTGAAATCAAAAGCGGCGGTTAAAATAACCGGCTCCTTCACCGGTAATCGGGTCGGTAACTTATCGACAATTATTAACTCTCATTTTTCAAGCAAATCATTCTCTTAAAAACGTTTCAATTGATCTTACAATCAATCGCGAACGATTCAAATTTAGAAAAAAAAATATATCGAAAAACCAAAGTCGAGTCGCTTACTCAGCGTTAGTCGGGTCGGTAACTTACCGACAATTTTCAATTGTCATTTTTCCAAGTAAACGCTCTCACAAACGTTTTAATTGACCTCACAATGAACCAAAAATGATTGAAATAAAAAAAAACATCGAAAAGTTAGCGCTGGATCTCCAAGTTCACGGAGATGAACTCGATAGCATAACGCTGATCGTCGTCATTAAGGCCATGTGTCACACGTCCAATCGGTAAAAATCCTACTGCCAAGTTTTCTCCTAGACGGATCATATTTCGGGCAAAAGAAGAG